>JAODAL010001344.1:0-236050 GCA_025379985.1 Phyllomedusa bahiana | reverse complement strand
TGGACCAAGAACATTTCAGTTTCATATAAAAAATTCAGATTTTATTCATTTTTTAAAAGTGCAAGAACTTTACCGCAGACGTGTTTTTCGGGCACGCCCGTTTTTCATTATTTTTAACAATAAAAAAGATGAAATTTTTTTTTTTATATAAGGATTGTTCTTGGTGCTGGAACGACCATTCACAAACATTGGAACTGGACCCCAATCACTCTTATTTCGAAGGTCACTTCAATGCACACGTTTTTTTGGAAAAGGCTGGACTCTTTTAAATAGGCGCCAGACGTGACACCACTGGCATAAGGAAAACGGCTGTCAGAAAGGCTCCTTTAAGCAGGGACGGGGTGAGTTGGTTGCCCAGGGATCTACCGCTGAAACAAGGCAAGGTTTTAAATAACAAAGCAAGGGTTTTCCTTTAAGGGGTTTTACTTTTTTTGTTCTTATTTATTCTGTATATACAATTTTTTTAATATGCATTTTTAAAACAATTTTTCCCCCCTTTGGTTTCTTTAAACCAATGCAGTAGGCTCCTCTTCAAAAAAAAAAAAATTGTCACCCCACTTTCCCTGCCCATATTAAGGGCTCCCATGGAGCAAACATGATGTCAGTCAAATGACCTCCTGGCATTGTTAGTAACAGGGTCACATGGCATGGTATAAATTACATTATTTCTGGATTCTAAAGGTTGGTTTAATTCTGAGGATTCCAAATTTATTTACTTTTCATTTAATTTTGTTTTAAAATTAAATAAAAAAAAAATTAGTTCCCCCTTTTTAAAATTTTCTGGACAATAACCATTTTTTTTTCCCCTGTTTTGGCTAGGTTTTTCACTGAATTTTTTCAGGGCGAAAATTTCGCCCCCAAATTTTGCCTTTTTGGGCCGGGGGGGCCCGGGCCCCCCCGGCCCATAGACTTTCATTACAGCGGGGGCCCTTTTCCCCCTGGTAATTCACTGTCAATTTTCTCCCCCCCCTCGGGGATTCGCCGAGCAGGGGGGGAGACGGGAAACCATAGTTCTCTATGAGAACTGGGTTACAAAAACTGGGATGTATTCCCGACGTAATTTTCCCACTCCGGGGCGTATTACGACTGAAATACGTCCAAATTTACCCGGGGAACATGGCCTTAGAGTGTGATGGTTTTTTTTTTGTGGGTTGTGGTCTAGTTTTTATTGGTAACAATTTGAAATGCATGCGACTTTTTAATACTTTTTTATTCCATTTTTTTTTGGGGGGGGGAGATGGGATGACAAAAAAAACCCCCAAAAATTTTTAGCTTTGGGTATTTATTTTTTTACAGGTTGCCCCTTTGGGGGTTTGAAAAATTGTCATTTTTAAATTTAGACCCGGTTTTAAGAGCACCCAAACCCAATTTGTGAATTTTTAAAAAATTAAAATTAAAAGGGGGGGCCCAAAAAAAGGGGGGAGGGTTTTGGGAATTTTAAAAATTTATTCCCTTTTTTTTTTTTAAAACTTTTTAAAATTTTTTTCATTTTTTAGCATTTAGTCCCCCTGGGGGCCCTTAAAACATGGAAAACACTTGGTTTTGATTGCCCTAAAAGGCACAGTACTTATACCTGTGGGGGGGGGTTCACATGATAAGACGCGCGGGATTTTGGAAAATACTGGAGAAGTTCTGTCCTCCAAACACCTTTAAACCTGGAAAACCGGGGTCAAAAGACCTGTGGGGAGGGGTCACATGTTTGAGACACTCGGAGGTTTTTTTAATACGGAAAAGTTTTGTTTCCCCCCAAACATTTCTGATCCCCTGTTCCCAAATTCAAAAGCCCTTTGTGGTGGCAAAATGATACGACGCGCTGGAGGGTATTTAATACTGGAGAAGTTCTCAAAAAACCAAAGTTCCGGGAACCCCGGGGGCCACAAAAACCTTTTGGGGTGGACCACATGAAAAAGACGCTGCTGGAGGGGGTTTAATACGGGAGAACCTCGCCCTCCATACACTACTTTCCCGGATCCCTTTTTGTGGGAAAGGGGGCCAGCCTCACTGTTTTTTTCTAATTTAAAATCCATTTCCTTTGACATTTTTTGAAAGGGTTCTTTGTTTTAATAACTGTTTGGCCCCCAAGATGTCGCTATGCCCTTTTTTCCAAGTAAAATGCAAAGGGGGGGCCCGGGTTAAACTGGCCATGGTAGCACCCAAATTTTGAGAAGTTTTCGGAGACTAGAGGAAACAGACAGGGGGACAAAACTAACTCAAAAGAACACAGGATTCAGATTTTGCCAGAACAGGGGGAGAGCCTGACAACACAGACCCATCATAGATGAGAGAAAAAACTCCTGGAAAAGGGGGGACAAACCCAAAGATGGGGAGGGGACTGTTTTGCCCCGGATCCCCCACCATAAAAAGGTTCTGCACCAGAGGACGGGGGATTCCCGGGCCATTTTTTAATGTACCTAGCGGATGCGTGCACAAAAACGAGCTCAGAACTGGAGAATCCCTGCTATTATTTTAGGCCCCCAGTTCCAGGCCAAAGGAGGGTTTTTCCCCAAAAAAATCCTCCGGGTTTGGGGACTTGGAGATTTTCGCTATGGGCCCAAATTAGTACTTAAAACCCGGGGTTCATTTTGGGGGAAAGTTTTTGTAACATTGTGTTTGGGGGAGGAAGGGGGTTTAAAAAAATTTAAGGGCTTTTTAAGGGGTTTTTGCTGAAACCATGGGGGCCCTGCAACCCCCACCACAAAACAATTTTCCCCGTTGGTGTTTCCCCGGTATTAAAAAGGGAAAGGGGTTTATGGGCCCTTTTTTCCGAACCCCAGGGGTTTAGGAAAATTTACCAGGCACCCAGAGATTTAATTTCTGGCGGCGCGTTTGGCACACAGGGGCCCGGTTACTTTATTTTTTAAATTTGTTTTGGGGGGATCTGTTCACTTCTTTTCCCAAAAAATTTCAGTAAAACAAATTTTGTTGAGGGTTGGAGTTTGTTCTTTTCCTTTGACTTCGTGAAATTCCCGGTAAACCTCCCCGGGGTTCCCGGGCTTACAACTTGGCGTGGGCTTTGAGGATACAGCGTTGGGTTAGGGACGGAGCTGCGGCGGGGGATTTTTCCCCCCGGCCCTTTCAATGGCCCCGGCCCGGACAAGCTCGGGGTTCCTCTACAGTCCCTCCCCAAAAGGGTGGGTTTTTCCCTTTTTGGGCCCCACATTAAAAATCCCCCCCAAATTTTGGGGGAAAAAATGACACTGCGGGGATGGCCCAAAAAGGGTTGCGAAGCGAAATTAAAATATGAAAATTTTGGGCTCCGGAAGGGGGGGCAGAGATAGCCCGGGGTTGGGCCTTGGAGGGGGCCCGTTTTGGGGGGACAGAAAATAGTGCACCTGGGGTTTAAAAGGGGACACGTTTGGAGAAAATTTTTCTCGCTGTTGGAAGGGTCCCAAGGGGGGTTTACCAAAGTTTGCACCTCCCAATTAAATTTCTTAAACCCGGGCCGAAAAGGGAGAGGGGAGATCCTCATGCAGAAACTCAAAACCCCTCCCGGAAAACTTTAAAAATGAGAAAAGGGGGACGAGCCCCATTTGGTATCGGGGCCTTCCCTGAATAAAAACCCTACTAAAGCCCAGTTAAATTGTGGGGACTGTACAAAAAAACCCTTACGGGAAAAATTTGGGCCAAAAAAGATGACCCAATGGGGCCTGCCTGATTTTTTAAAAATTTGGTGCCCTCCCTTAAGCCGCGTAGAGAGGAAGGGGAAACCCCTTTGCCCTTTAAGTGGAAAAAGGCTGTGAGTAGTCCCCAAAGCAACAAAAGAACAGGGGGCCCGGGGGCAGATTTTTTTAAAAAAAGGGCCCACTTTTACGAAAAGAGTTGAGAGAATTTTCGGCTTGAGGTGTCCCAGATGAAGGCGGGAAACGGCCACAAGCTCCAAAAGTGATTCGGTTCCCACAGAACCCCCTTTTTCAGATAGCTCCCACAGGGGGGGGGTCCAACCGAAAGAGGTCCCCAGGTGTGCAGGGGATATAGGGGGCCCCCCCTGCGGGGGCCTTTTAAAACAGTAGGGGCCACATCGCCAGAGGGGTGTCGGGGAACGTGAAAAGGGCAGAGCCGGGGTTTTAAAACAAACCAACCCCGATTTTTAAAAGGGAAACTTTACGTTTTTACGCCAGTAGTCCTGTTAGGGGAAGCAAAGCTAAAAGGGCAAAAATGGAAACGTCTAGTTGATACTGGGTCAGAGTGTCCCCCTGATCCCCTTTTGGAGTTTTTTGAAAGACATTTTTGGGCACATTTGGGAGCCAAAAGGGATGGCAGCGTCTTTTAAGGCTAAATGGCAGCCAAAATGGTGACCCGGTTTGTAAAAAAATTTTAAATTTTGGTTTTTGCAGGTCCAACTTTTTTGGACAAAACTTTTGGCAAGAAGGGGATTTGGGTGTGGTGGATCCCCCATCCCAAAGGGGAGGGGATGTACCCTTTGGGCATGAACGTGTCCGGGGACCTGATCCCCACCTTATGCCAAAGGGGGGCCCAAATTTTTGCAGGGGGCCCCACCATGAAACCACCCCACCCCCCAAAAGGGGTCCTACGACAGAAATTTAGGGCTTTTAGTCTGCAGAAGAGCCCCACATCCGGTAAACCCCATTGGGCACTGAAGGTGTCGGGAAAGCCCCGATAAGTTTTCCCGCCACGACACAAAAAAAAAATATTGATGCTCCCGGTGGGAACCCGGGGGAAGTTGAAAAGGGCTGGAAAATCTTGGTTTTAACCAGTTTTACAGGGAAAGTCCCCCAGAACCGACCCCCTGGTTAGCTCGGGTCCTTTTCCACTGTGGAGGGGGGATTTGTACCGTGAGATGCCTCCCAAAGTCCTGGCAGCGAGTTGACCATTCCCGCTTAAAACCCCAAATAGCCCAAGTCCCCTGTTTCCTTGGGGAAAATATCTCCCTTCGAGGGGAACGTCCCCCAAAGGGCCCCAAGAAGGGGGTCGGCCCGGGGGCCTATGGGAGTGGGCGTCCCGAAGGGCGAGCCTCCGAGGCGGGAATTTGGAAAGGGGCCGGAGTGATTATGGTCAATGGGAATTTACCCCAGGACCCTGAAAACCCCGGGCAACAAAGTGAGGAAAATCCCCCCTGGGAATTCCAGGAGGGGTTTTTCGAACTTAAAGAACTTCGGGTGGGGCTTCTACCCTCGAGATGAAAACCCCACAGGCGATGCCCCGCCCATCAGAAAGGGAAACCCCCCAAATTCCCCCCAAAAAAGTACCAGGAAATGAAAGACATGGTGGGGCCCCAAAGCGGAGAAAAGGGTTTTATTCCCCGAGAGTCAAAGTCCCCGGGCCTCCCCCTTTTTTTTGGGTGCGAAAAAAAAAAATGGCAGTCTCCGGTTTTTCGTTTGACTACAGGAAGTAAATGCCCGCCATTTTGTTTAACCTATCCCCCCCCGCGGATTGAAGGTCCCCTGTCCGTTTTAGGCCATTAAAAGGGTTTTTTTCGACCCTTGACCCCGGCCACGATTTCTTTGGGAGGTACCGTGGGTGAGAAAGATAGGGCAAAGACAGCTTTCATTCTAGCTATGGGACTCTTTTCGAGTTCAATCGGATGCCGTTTGGGGGGGTTTCCAACGTTTCCCCGGGACATTCCCCGCGGCTGATGGAACACTGTAAGGGGTCTTAAAATTTGAAATCGGGGTGACTACCTGGGCGTTTGGTGGTTTTCGGGAAATTGGTTTGGACCCACCACTTCGAAACTGCGGGAGGTTCTGGGCACAATACGAGACCAAAGGGCTTAAGATTTAAGCCAAAGAAAGGGGCCCGCTCTTTCCCGCACGAATAGAGAAATTTGGGGGAATGTGGGGCAATTTGGAAGGGGTTTTTTGCCCCGGGCCCCCCGTAAGGGGCAAAAAAAAGGGGTCCAAAAAAAGGCCTCGGGCCCTGTACACTACGAGAGGTTCGGGGTTTCCTGGGACGGCTGGGTATTAACGAAGGGGTTTTTACCCCGTTTCGCTCATTGACGGGCCCCCCCTTTAAAAAGGGTTTCTTTTTTGGGTACTGCTGGGGGTCCAAAGAATCGCCCTATTGAGGGGGACCTTTGGGGAGCAAGAGGGGGTTTTTTAAACGGGGGAAAGAAGGGGCTGCCAGTCTCCCAAATTTTGGCCTATTCGCGGTTCGACACCCCCCTTTTTGCTGTATACTGACGGAAATTTTTACTTTGGGGTTTTGGGGGGTTTTTTCCCAAGTCCAGGAAAGGCAAAATGAGAGTTTAAAAGGCCCATGCCAGGGCGGGTTTTTTTTCGGGGGGTCAGGAAACTCAATCCTACAATTTAGCTCCTTTTAAATTGGAACTGTTAGCCCCGGTGTGGGCCATGACGAAAGGTTTGCCCGAAATTTCCACAGGGGGCAAGGGACTGTCATGACGACAACAACCCATTTGGGGCCCTTTTTAAATGGGTAAGCTTGGGGGCCCCCACGAGGGTGGGGTTTTCACGACCTAAAAAAACCAATTCCGAATTTAAATTCCCGGGAGGGAGGGAAATGGGAAGCCATTTCCCTCTCCGGGTCCCGATACCCTCTTGCAGCATTTTAAAGAGGAAAATTTGAGGACACTTAAATGCCCCGACTTTGGCCAGTTCCCCGGGTTTCCAGGGCGTGGCCCTCTCCCAATTTGGGGGGATTCTTGGGTGCCGATTTGGGGTTGGGGAAAACAGGGCTGATTGGCGGGGTCCCCGGAAAAGGTTGCCCAATTTACAGAAAAATGAAGGGGGGGGGTCCAAATCTCGGGGCTGGCCCCCCGACCAGGGGAACAGGCCCCAGGGTGACTAAGGGGGAAAAAGTTTAAAATTGGGGGGTAAGCTGAAGGGTTTCCCCTTTCTCCTTTTCCGGGGAATACTTTCAATCATTGCAGCCGACAAAAAAGATTGTTATCCCCCTGTCAATTTTGGACCAGACTGCTCGGGGAAACCCCTGTTGGGGGCGCCCATTTTGGGGTTTTGACAAAACCCATAAAGGGGGTTCAAAAAGAATGGGTTTTACTGGCCCCACTTGTTAAAAAACCCTGGTTTTTCTTAAATTTTCCTCAAAAAGTCCCTACCTTGGGGGGGTTAAGTAAGAGCAAATTTTTTTGGGGGGGGGGGGGGAAACCCCCCCGGCGGGGGGGCCCCCCGTTAAAACCCCTCCAGACCCCTGCGCCCCTAGGCTCCCGATGATTTACTAAGTGCCCGTTTTTTTGGTTTCCTGCCCCTTGGGGATTTCGTATTTTTTGGGGCATGACCTTTACCCCCTTTTACTAAATTTTTGCCGTGGCCTTTTTACCCACTAGGGGTCGACTGCAAGTCTTTTGCTGAGGGGGTCTGCAAGCACTTTATTCAGGTTTTTTGGGTGCCCAAAGGGGGTTTCATTCCCACCAAGGGGCGTGTTTCCAAGGGGGTATAATGAGGGAATCTGGACCAGTTTATGGGAAAAGAGCGTTCCCCTCCTAACCCCATCCCTCCCCCGGGGAACGGAGCTTGGGGAGCGGGTTTTAAACCCCAACCCCTTTTCCAAATTTCTTTGGACTTTAAAAGGGGGCAGCCAGAAGGCCAGGGGGCCTGAGTTTCCTGCCTGAGCCGGGTGTGGGCCATAACCCAAAAGGGTTTCACAGAACCCCGGGCCCACTTTTCCCCCCACACATGGCCCGATGTTCGGGGGGGGCTTCGGGGGGAGAATTGGGGGAATCTTCAAGCCCCGTCTGACACACCACCCTCCGACCAGTACCCCGGCCTTCCCAGGAAACCCCCCCCCCCCCCCCGCCGGGCCCCCGGGCGGTTCATAAGGTTTTTGGGGAAACGTCTTAAACAAGTTTGGGGCAACCCCAAAATGCGGCCCGTTCGGGAGACAGTTTTGTCCCAGGTGATGGGTCATGGTCAGGATTAAAAAGGGGCCCTCTTGGGGAAATTGGATTTGGGGGGGGGGAGGGGGTTCCATTTTGGGGGTTTAAGAGAAGGGTTGGGCCCCCCAACCCATTTTCGAGGGAGGCCGGGGAGGGGGCAGGGGGGCCCCCACGAAATTTTTTGCACAGAAATATGTTGAGGCGCTGGGGATTTTGAAGGGGCCCCCAAACCAAAACCTAAAGAAAAAACCCCTGTTCAGCATTTTCCCTTTTTGTTGAGGAATTTGGGGGGCTTTTCCCATTGGGCCCTTTTCAAATGAGATTCCACGTGGGCAATCTTGCCCCCCAGGGAGATATTTTTTCCCGCCAACAAAAACCCCTTCCCCCGGGGGGGGCCTGAGGCCCCCCGAACCCTTTTTCCCCCCCTAGGACGCCCCCGATTTAAAAACCCGGTTACCCCCCCCGCGCTATGCCCCAAACGATTTTTTTGGGGGGAGGGTTGTCCCAGGAAACCCCAAATTCTAGTGGGTGGGATAAATGGGCCAGCCTCACTGTGTTTTTTTTAAATTAAAAATCACATCATGACATTGTGAAATGTTTTTTTGTTTCTACTGTTTGGCCACAAAATGTCGTATTTCCAGTTTCCAGGGTTAAACAAATGGTATAAAACTGGCACCCTGGGTTTAAACAGCCATTTTGAGAAGCTTCGAGACTCGGAGGAGAACGAACAGAAACTAAGCTATAAAGAAACACAGGAAAATTTAAGTTTTTTCCGGGGACCCGAGGAAGCCTGACTACAAAAGACGCCCATCACAGAGAGAGAGAGAAAACCCTGGTAAGGGTGGGCAAGCCCAAATAGAGAGGGCTGTTTGCAGCCCCCGGGTTATCCACTTCAACCACAAGGTTCCCGCAAACCCAGGAAGGGAACCGGCCATCTTTAAGGGACCTCAGCGGGGGTTTCGGCACGCCAACAGTAGGGACTGTTGACGAAAGGGCCGGTATTAGTGTTTGTTAGTTTAGGCTCAGTTACAGGGGGGAAAAGGGGGGTTTCCCAAATACTTTCCCCCTGTTTTTGGACTTGGGAGATTTTTCCTAAACACACCATAAACTCTTGAAATTTCTTTTGTTTAGGGAAAGTTGTGTCACATGTGTTTTGGAAGGGAAGTGGGTAAATAATTTAAGCTGTGTAAGCTGCAGTGCTGCACCACGAGCCACTGCAACTGCCACCATACAATGTTGTTACCGTTGGTGATTAAGGCATTAAGAAGGTAAGGGGTTATCGGCCTTTCCGAGCCCCACGGTTAGGTAAAGTTACCAGGCATCCAGAGGAAACACTTCTGGCGGCACGCTGTGCAGCGCAGGGGCCCAGGATACGTATTTGTAATTTTGTGTTTGGGGATCTGTTCACCATCTTGTTCCAGAAAATTCAGTAAAACAAACCGTTGCTGAGCTGGTGTTGGAGTCGTGTTCTTTGTCCGTGACTTCGCTGTATTCCGGTAAACCTGCCCGCGGTACTCGGCTTACACCAGGGTCACATGACCTGTGTGGTGGTCACATGATAAGACACTGCTGGAGGCAGTAATACTGGAGAAGCTCTGCTCCTCCATACACTACTGATACCTTGATACCAGGGTCACATGACCTGTGTGGTGGTCACATGATAAGATGCTGCTGGAGGTAGTAATACTGGAGAAGTTCTGCGCCTCCTGTGGTGGTCACATGACTGTTTAATTTATACAGTTAGTCCATGGCAGCAATTACTATGGACCAGAATGTGGGCTATACAATTTTTTTCACAATAGAGGCCAACTGCACTGGTTTCCTATTGAATACATAACAAATAAAAACATTATTAAGTAGACAATCCCTTTAAGTATAGGCTGTTCAAACTGGGACGTGGTAAGGCTTAGTGCTAAGGAGTAAGTATGCAGTAAACCCACAATGCTCCACAGTAACCTAAAAATAAAAGCCTGGGAATTTCAGTAATGCCGTGTTATCATTCGTCTACTGGATAGCTACTCTCTGTCATGTAAGACATAGGCCAGGACACAAGGGATCTCCAGAAGGCGATACTTAATGTCCATTACTTCTGGACACAAGAGTCCTGGACGTACGTCCGATTTTATAACATTAAAGGAAGGAGTAATGGATCTCGGGTAGCTGCTTCTACATAATGCGCTTCTAGTCAAAGGCAACAAAATATTGACTGGATCCTACATTGGGCAAAAAGAGCTGGCACATGTATGAAAACTGTCTAGGTCTAAAATTCACTTTGTTTCCCATAACAACCAATCAGAGCTCATAGCAACCAATCAGAGCGCCCCTTTCATTTCATATAGTGCTCTGGAAAGATGAGAGGGACGCTCTGATGGGTTGTTATGGGCTCTGATTGGTTGTTATGGGAAACAAAGTGAATTTTAGACCTAGACAGTTTTCATACATGTGGTCCTAAACTGGGAACCAGGCATATTATTAAGGACTGGGAACAATGGCTTAGCTAGGACTTTTGCCACCAAACCACACCCCCACAGTTTTGGCTGCAGCTTTTTATAGGCCCCTTCTCTCATCAAAATTGCCACTTTAAAAAAAATAAAAATAAATCATGTTTCTATCTCGCGGTATTCTAAAAAATACAAATCAAAACTTTTTGACATTTCTGGTGATGGAGCGGTGTAAGGGCTTTTTATTTGCGGGATTAATTTTCGTTTTCATTGATATGTTGTGGAACATAACTCTCTTTGTAGTTTTCACTGAACGATCAGAATAACCATCACTTTATGGATAGTTTAGCACACACATAATAAAGTGTTTTTTTATTGTGGAGTTAGACGATGTTCACACAGCTTATTCACGCCCCGCAATTACAGCGTGTGTACGGGGGCGGGTTGCCGGCAGCCTGCCGGCCCCATAGACTTTCATTATCCACGGCGCGTATCCCACCGGGATAATGACCATGTCACTTTCTCCCCCCTTGGTGTATTCGCCGAGCCGGGCGAGGAGACGGAATCCATAGTTCTCTATGAGAACTGTGGCTCACCATAATGACAGGGACGGATTTCAGCCGTATTGGAGCGGAATACGGCTGAAATCTGTCCCCAAATAAGCCATGTGAAAGAGGCCCCGCAATTACGGCGTGTGGACGGGGTTGGGGGGCCGGCACCTCACCGGCCCATAGACTATCATTACTAGCGGCGCATATACACGAATTACGGGCTGAAATACGTGCCCAAATAAGCCGTGTGAACATGGCCTAAGGGTTTTGTTTTTATATTGTCTAAACATTTTTTTATTTGCGACTGCATGGTAACCTGGACTGCAAGGAAGCCTTTCATCATGGGTGCCGGATGCCGTGGTTACCATCTTATGCTGAACTGGTAGCGTTATTTTACGCTGTTTATGGCAATAGTATTTCAGTTTGGGTCTATAATATCTACATCATCTCTTTTTTTCGACATACGCATCTAATTGCTTGATGTATAATTTCCCCCTCTTTCTTGAGGGGGAACCGCGTCGGGATTTTTCTGGATGCATATATTGTAGTGTTGTGCGCATTTTGGGATTCCTCTGGATGCATGCATTGAAGTTTTTTATGCATATTCTGGAGTTATTCTGTAATTAGAGGGAGTCTGTCCATTCAAGCGGAGCCGTTCTTCTCAGGGCGATGACCCCGCTGTCAGACTTACCTATAAGGGACTGTTAGGCTATGTTCACACGGCTTATTTGCAGGGCGTAATTACGTCCCGCAATTACGCCGTGTGGACGGGGGGCCGGCCCATAGACTTGCATTACCAGTGGCGCGTACACGCCGCTCGTAATTCACATGTCACTTATCTCCCCCCGCGGCGTATTCCCCGAGCAGGGAGAGGAGACGTAATCCATAGCTCTCTACGAGAACTGTGGATTACCGTAATGACTGGGATGTATTCCAGCCGTAATTTGCGCACTCCGGCGCGTAATTACGGACTGAAATACGTCCCATTTTAACCTGTGTGAACATAGCCTTAGTTCATTATTCTTCCCTTGTTATTATCTATATATGTCTGGTAGCTATATGTCATCTGATATAGCGGATTTGGTATTTCAATTATATTCTAATAAAAGCTATATTTTATTTAGATTAATAATTAGGAATATTATATTGCAGTGATAGGTTGGTAATTTGTCCCTCTATTATATTTGGTTTTGTTGTTTTCTATGCAGCCACTTTTATAACACACAGCAACACTACTTTACTGCTTTACTATGTATTAGGCTGGGTTCACACGGCTTAACTGCGGGATGTAATTACTCCCCGCAATTACGCCATGTGGCCGGGGGCGGGGCGGGAGCGGGTGCAGGGGGGCGGCACTTCGCCGGCCCATAGACATTCATTACCAGCGGCGTGTATACGCCGCTGGTAATTCACATGTCACTTATCTCCCCCCGCGGCGTATTCGCCGAGCAGGGAGAGGAGACGTAATCCATAGTTCTCTATGAGAACTGTGGATTACCGTAATGACTGGGACGTATTCAGCCCGTAATTTGCGCACTCCGGCGCGTAATTACGGACTGAAATACATCCAATTTTAAGCCGTGTGAACATGGCCTTAGGGTGTATGTGGCAGGTATCCTATCAGACTGTCTGTGGCAGAGCCTAATAGGCTCCAGTATATGGAAGAACCAGAGGCACCCTGCAATCTCAATGTAGGGGTGCCAGTGGGTTACAAAGGGGCCCCATCCATATGTTAACCCCTGAGATGCCATGGACGCTACTGACCGCCACATCTAGGGTGTTAAATGGCCAGGATCGGAGGTGGTTCCGTCCCCGGCTGCTGCAGAGGAAGCCCAGCTGTATGTTAGCTCCCACTGCGGATGGTGTGGACACAGCCTCTGAGTCTGAGCCATTGGAGTGCCATATACGGCGCCCGGAAGACTTACCAACTCACCTGGTGGCCAGGGAGAACTGGTAACGGTGCTGCCTCAGGTAGGTTATCTTCCCTCCTCCTGTTAGCTACACCTCTGTCTAGAATATAGGCGCTTGTAGCACCTTCACCTATGCAATGTCCAATAATTCAGCTTTGAGAGATCATAGTATGCAAAGTAAGGAACCATGTACACAACCCTATTCCAACCCAGTGTAATGCCATATGGACGCCTATAGGTCTTTTAAACAGACCCGTTAGGACTCCATGTGCCACTATAAAGGGTCCGGATAGGAGGCAATGCTGTTGCCTCACAACAGGAATTCCAAACTTGTTATGGCTGGACTCCCCTGTGATTCAGTGAACTGAACTCAGTTCACCATAGACTTCTATCGAAATGTAAGTTCGGTTCACTTAACTATTGGGGGGATTTGGGACTGTTATCTGTAAGGGGAACACTAAGACGCTGCTACCGACCTTGCTACAGCCGCCATATTGGCCATTTGTCCCCTAGGTTCTTTGCACATGGCCAGGTTTAGGGCTGTGATATAAAAGCTGGGGTAGCTGGAATTAACAAATGAGGAGGCCTTGCCACAATTTGGGTTCCTCTCCCCTTCTGCTTTCAGCGGTGCTCCCTGGTGTTCAAAGAGGATAGGTCTGTTTTTTGGGTTTTTTTTGAAGCAGCACCTCTCTGGCTTACCTACTCTGTCTCCATCCAGAACATATGCACACTCAAATGAGCCGAATGTGCATGTGTATAGATGGATTACAGATAGCGTCAGTCAGGAGAGCGTTCAGCAGACAACTATCTACTGTATGCAGCCAGCTTCAATGCCCCCGGGATCGTGCCTTTGTATAATATAGTGAGCGCACACTGAACCTAGGAAGAAGCGACCCACAGTCCCCAGTCCTATCTGACTCTACAGTGGAGCACAGGCTAAACAGGTATGAAATAGTGCTCTTCTGTACACTGCAGAACGTGGAGAGTGTACTCAGCACTGTACACTGCAGCAGGTGGCGAGTGTGCTCTGCACTGTACAGTGCAGCAGGTGGCGAGTGTGCTCTGCACTGTACAGTGCAGCAGGTGGCGAGTGTGCTCTGCACTGTACAGTGCAGCAGGTGGCGAGTGTGCTCTGCTCTGTACACTGCAGCAGGTGGCGAGTGTGCTCTGCTCTGTACACTGCAGCAGGTGGCGAGTGTGCTCTGCTCTGTACAGTGCAGCAGGTGGAGAATGTGCTCTGCTCTGTACACTGCAGCAGGTGGAGACTGTGCTCTGCTCTGTACACTGCAGCAGGTGGAGAGTGTGCTCTGCTCTGTACACTGCAGCGGGTGGAGAGTGTGCTCTGCTCTTTACACTGAAGCAGGTGGAGAGTGTGCTCTGCTCTTTTACACTGAAGCAGGTGGAGAGTGTGCTCTGCTCTTTACCATGAAGCAGGTGGAGAGTGTGCTCTGCTCTTTACACTGAAGTAGGTGGAGAGTGTGCTCTGCTCTTTACACTGAAGCGGGTGGAGAGTGTGCTCTGCTCTGTACACTACAGCAAGTGGTGAGTGTGCAATGTGCTGTACAGTGCAGCAGGTGGCGAGTGTGCTCTGCACTGTACACTGCAGCAGGTGGCGAGTGTGCTCTGCACTGTAGCAGGTGGAAAGTATGCTCTGCTCTTTACACTGAAGCAGCTGGTAAGTGTGCAATGTGCTGTAGACAGCAGCAAGTGGTGAGTGTGCTCTGCACTATGGCAGGTGGAGAGTATGCTCTGCTCTTTACACTACAGCAAGTGGTGAGTGTGCAATGTGCTGCAGCAGGTGATGGTGTGCTCTGCAGGGAACGTCCCGGCGCTAGGACCCCGCGGCTCCCGCCGCAGCACAGCTGTCCTCCCCTGTCTGCCTGTCCCGGGGAGACATTAATAGCTGCTCCCAGGCACAGCGGCCTCTCGTGCAGTCTCTCCCCCGCACGGCGCGCATCCCTCCGCGGACACCATGGGACCCCCCGATGGCATCGAGCGCTTCGTCAGCACCGGGAAGGGCAGAGGCTTGCGGGCACTGCGTGACTTCAAGCTGGGCGAGCTGCTCTTCACCTGCCCGGCCTACACCTGCGTGCTGACCGTCAACGAGCGCGGCAACCAGTGCGACCACTGCTTCTCCAGGTACCGCGCCTCCTGCCCCGGGCCGCCCGCTCCCACGCCGCCGCCGCCATCGGTTTCCTATTCCCCCGGGGCGGATTCCTCCCCGCTGCGCGTCTATTAGAAGCATTACGGCCGCGGCTCCGCACGTGGGAGGCAGCGCCGCCGGGTCCTAGCGCCGCCTGACATCACTGATCAGAAGCAGGATGTGCGCCGAAATCATGGCCGGAGCATGCGCAGACGGGGGCTTAAAGGGAACCCAGCAGAAAGGAGCATGGCAGGGGCATGGAGAGCTCCCCTAATGGCTTCTGTGGTTTGCATTATTAAAGGGCTGGTTTTAATAGGACAATCCCTTTAAGGAACGCAGCAGGTGATCCATTTAATGTCTATCCCTCCAGCAGTGAACAGTTGACGCAGTGGCCACTGCAAGTGAAATATAGTATTACATGGGGGGCAATGCAGTCGTGCCCCCTTCTATGACCTCAGGGCCTATGGGAGGGAGCTGGCACCAGTGTAGGGGATTATGACCGTTCTCCCTGGCAGCCGGTATCTATGGTGGCGTCCTCTGGGTGACTATATTTAGCCCATGAGGATCTGCACTTACGTAGCATTTAGAGCAGTAAAAATCTGCGAACTTCACGAAGGAACTGATGCTGGGGGTTAAGACTGTGTTCACACCTGCGTCATGATTTCCATGGAAAGGGCATGCAGATTTGCCACTCATCAGCGGCCCTCACCGAGGAACACGTCACCTGCCCGCAGTATAGTGTCTGAATGCTAGGCCCACCATGCCCCCATTCAGGCCTATGGGACTGTTCTCCACTTTAGATGGGGCGGCCCAGAGCCTCCCCCCTGCCTCTATACGTAGGTACAGGACATGTAGTACCACACTGTACTGTACAGAGGCGCTATGGACCGCCAATCACTGCATGCGCCTCACTAATACATGTAAGAGCGGTACATGACATGTAGTACCGCACTGTATTATAGAGAAGGACTACTAAACCGCCAGTCACTGCATGCACCTCACTAATACATGTAAGAGCAGTACAGGACATGTAGTACCACACTGTACTGTCGAGAGGAGCTATGGACCGCCAATCACTGCATGCGCCTCACTAATACATGTAAGAGCAGTACAGGACATGTAGTACCACACTGTACTGTACAGAGGCGCTATGGACCGCCATTCACTGCATGCGCCTCACTAATACATGTAAGAGCAGTACAGGACATGTAGTACCACACTGTACTGTAGAGAGGCGCTATGGACCGTCAATCACTGCATGCGCCTCACTAATACATGTAAGAGCAGTACAGGACATGTAGTACTGCACTATACTGTAGAGAGGCGCTATAGGCCGCCAATCACTACATGCTCCTCACTAATACATGTAAGAGCAGTACAGGACATGTAGTAACACACTGTACTGTAGAGAGGCGCTATAGACCACCAATAACTGCATGCACCTCACTAATACATGTAAGAGCAGTACAGGACATGTAGTACCGCACTGTACTGTAGAGAGGTGCTATAGACCACCAATCACTGCATGCACTTCACTAATACATGTAAGAGCAGTACAGGACATGTAGTACCGCACTGTACTGTAGAGAGGTGCTATAGACCACCAATCACTGCATGCACTTCACTAATACATGTAAGAGCAGTACAGGACATGTAGTACCGCACTGTACTGTAGAGCGGAGCTATATACCACCAATCACTGCATGCACCTCACTAATACATGTAAGAGCAGTACAGGACATGTAGTACCGCACTGTACTGTAGAGAGGCACTATAGACCGCCAATCACTGCATGCACCTCACTAATACATGTAAGAGCAGTACAGGACATGTAGTACCGCACTGTACTGTAGAACGGGGCTATCCCTTGAAAGCGGTAAAAAATGCACCAAAATACACAAAATCTGCTGCAAATTTTTTCCCATGGACTTGCTGCAGAAACCTCCAGGGAATGTGCGCTCCCTGTAATGCTGTGAATTTAAGAGGAATTGTGGGAGACCCTGCTATACAGTGGTTAGGTAGACAAATTGAGGTCTATCTAATATTCATTGTAACTTTCGAGGTCTATTACAGCTTTTATATCTTTTTGTTTCTTCACCGAGGTTCCACCGTTCTTCTTTCTTCGCCGGCCAAGTCTCTGTTTTGCCATTAGGCCTCGGCTCCTTTCGGCACTTGCTGCTGCACAATTAATAGGCATTGCGTTCATGCCATGTAAAGCCTTTTAAGAGCGCGGCCCCGGCGAGGTTCCCGACTAGGGGTCACAGCAGATGTTGACATGAAATCCTCTTACATAGTGTGAGGCAGACGCTGAGATCCATCATGGGACTGGAGACGGGCCAGTGAGCGCTGCCCGTGCCTCCTGCTGCCTGAAGGGGACGGAGCTGGTAAACCTCCTGGTGACAGATAAGAGGGGGCACAATGCCCTTGTGGAGCACCCAGGCTTTTGCCCCACTTCCAGTTTTTTTTTTTTTCAGCAGTTGTCTTTTTTGGGGATTAGCAGCTGTTGTCACTTAGTTGTAAAATCACTTTTCCCATGTCGCGGCTTCTTTTTATAAACTGGCACCGGCGTGTTAAGCCCTCCAGCTATTAACTGCATGCCATGTACCACTTGTCCTGACCCCGCACAATTAATTAGCCTCGTCCTTCGTCATAGGACACATTATTGTAAAGCGTACTATGCGCTTATGCCTTCCCATTACAGACTGGCACAGAAATTCCCATCGTAGTCTGGTCTAGGTGCTCCCTCGGCGCGTTCCTCCTCCTTATATTGGATAATAAAATTATACTTTCCCTCTTAAATTTTTTTTTCTTTTTGATAAAGTTGGGCGACTTCTAATAGGAAGTAGAATATCTTCAACCAGGAAGAAAGTCGTCCAGCGGGATAAGATCCAGTTAGTTTATTTTCATATAATCCATATGGAGGCTAGCACAATCCTATGTTACTCTTAGGGTATGTTCACACGGCTTATTTGTAAGCGTAATTGTGTGCGTATTTCGCCGTGTATTGCGCTTTATACGCATCGCAATTATGGTAATTCATAGAGAGCTATGGATTATGCGTCGTCTCCCCGTGCACACAATACGATCGTATTTTACGCGCTGGGGGAGAAAAGTGACATGTCAATTGTTCGCGCTGCTTACGTGCCACTGACAATGCGTGCCTATGGGGCCGGCCCCCGTGCTTTAGAGTTATGCGCTGATCAGCGCCTGCTTTCAAAACACCCGGCGTATTGCAATAAGCCATGTGAACATACTCTTGCGCGTTTCAAACTAAAGTCCTTGTTCACAACAAGTAACAGACACATGATTTAAAGCAAATTAAATCAATCAAAAATCGTGACGTAAATTAGGTCATTTGAAAATGAACCATTAAAGTCCCCAATGAAATGAGAGGTATTTTACACAAAAATAAACATACCATAGGAAAATCGATTCACCACATTTTAATAAATGCAATATAAATCACTTCAGTAATTTAGACCCTGAGGAAACCTACTATTGAGTTCTAGAATCCAAAAGGCTTCTCGCATTCTTAGGGTATGTTCACACGATGTACTGTGGTGCGTATAGTATGCGCCGCAGTACATCGTGTATTTCAGTACAGTACGCCCCGCCATTACGCCAGATGGCACCTGTCAAAATACCCTTAGGCCATGTTCACACGGCAGTACTGCGCAAAATACGGCTGAAATCCGTCCCAGTCATTACGGTAATCCACAGTTCTCATAGAGAACTATGGATTACGTCTCCTCTCACCACTCGCTGTATTTCGCGAGCGGGGAGAGAGTGACATGTCCATTCACGACGGGATACGAGACGTAGATATTGAATGTCTATGGGGCCGGTGAGCTGCTGGACCCCTGCCCCACCCTCGCTGCACGGCACATGGCTTAATTGCGGGCGAAATCCCACCCCACAATAACGCCGTGGATAAGCCATGTGAACATTGCCTTAGGATTCAGAATCCAATGAGTATGTTCACACGCAGTTTTGTGGTGCCCACAGGTACGTGCCGTAATATGCCTGCTGTTGGAAGTACGCACTGGCCAGGGTGTACTTTCAACAGCGCAACAGGCCTGCCTTCTATAGTTTAGTATTTCTTGGTGCATACTGTGCACCCGTAAAATAGACGTCACTACTTTTGGGTGTTGCTCGTGCCAGGAAATGTGAGCGTTTTACATAGCACTCAATGATTGCTGTGATTTTACTGTATTTGCGGAGTGTACTTTGGTGCAATTATGTGCTGAAATACACCCTGCAAATACGCTGTATGAACATTCCCTTAAACTGTGCTGTCCGAGTGTTTTGACTTGGGGCTTTTAGGATGGAGATTTTAAAGGAGTTGTCTCATTAATAGCTTTCAGCCTCTGTCTGTGAATGGGAGTTGAATTGAGGGGCGTGCTAGCTTCTCTGCCTCTTCCCCCCTCCCTCTTCCCCCCTCCCCTCAGCACACAGGCAGCTATCTGCCCGTAACTTCGATACAGCAGGGGGATTGCTGCCAGAGTTAACCCTGTGTGTGCCTGCCTAGAGAGGTCTATGATTGCTAATAGCAGAACAGAGGGGCTGCAAGTGTTCCTATACCCTCTGCTTAGCTTACATATCTCCACATCTCCAGCAACAACAAACAAACCCTCTCAGAACAGAGGCAGGGAAGCTGCAAAGTGTTACTCAGGATGTGTCCCTAGTACAGCACAGCATGAACTGTTCACAATCTGTATAGTATTATAGTCCATGCCCTTGTCATCTCCCGCCTAGACTACTGCAACATCCTTCTCAGTGGCCTCCCAGCTAGCACCCTCGCTCCCCTCCAATCCATCCTTAACTCTGCTGCCCGTCTTATCCACCTCTCTCCTCGCTACTCCTCTGCCTCTCCCCTCTGCCAATCCCTTCACTGGCTTCCCATTGCCCAGCGAATTAATTTCAAGCTACTAACCATGACCTACAAGGCTCTCCATGACCTCTCCCCTCCATACATCTCTGCCCTAATTTCCAAATATCTCCCCCCACGCACTCTCCGCTCCTCACAGGACCTTACCCTCTGCTCTCCACCTTATCAGCTCCTCACAAAACCGTCTCCAAGACTTCTCCCGTGCTTCACCCACACTCTGGAACTCACTGCCCCAACACATCAGACTCTCCTCCACTTTCACCAGCTTCAAAAGCAACCTGAAAACCCATTTCTTCAGGCTTGCCTATAACCTTCACTAAACTTGTCACTACTTCCTCCACAGACTTGTCTGCCCCTCACCTCCTGTCTCTTTCCCCCTCCTAGTAGATTGTAAGCCCTCGCGGGTAGGGTCCTCTCTCCCTCTGTCATGCCAATTGTCATTATCCCTTATCACTGTACTCGTTTGACTTATGTAATGTATGTAACCCCCTCGAATGTACAGCGCCCTGGAATCAATGGCGCTTTAAAATAAATAATAATAAAATAAATAAATATTATTATAGTGACAGTTCCACAGACATCATGATTATAGTAACACACAGGGTCACTGCTGTCACATCTATTGATCAGCCTAATCTCTGCTCAATCTGTGTAGAGAGCAGAGGAAGCAGGCACACACAGGGTTAATACAGGCAGCATAGAAGCCAGAGTCCTCCTCCCCCTCCAGAAGCATTCTGTGAGGGAGGGGCTCTCTGCTCCGACCTGTCTTCAAAGGTGATGAGTCATTCAGACCTGACAGCCAGTGAGATAAGGATCAACAGGTCGGCTGCTATAGAAATTTGAGAAGCTGATGCACTCCTATGAACAGGGCTAGCTCAAAATCAGTAGGACATTTGTAATGAACATATATTGCAAAGCTGCTTGTTTTTTAAAGGTCTTTTAATTAAAACCCAATCATTGTAGCGAGACAACCCCTTTAAGTCTTTTTTTTCTTTTCTTTTTTTTTTTTTAACCTAAAATACGGTAAAAACAATCAACTTTTTTTTTTTGTCAAACTGGAGGTTTGGAAATCCGACCTTTTGAAAATCTGAGTCGTGTGGACTAGAATTTGGATTTTCAAGTGAGGTCTACGGGGTTGGTTTTACAATCTGTTTTTGATCTGAATCCATGTCAAAAAAACAACTAGAAAGACTTGCTGAGGAGATGGATCCTAAAGAGTAAAAGCTTGTCATTTGGTAAAGTAAACAAAGTCCAATGCTAAAGATGAGACTCAGCAGGGAGTAACTCGCCATGGTCAGATTGACAGACAGATGGCAGTTTGGACCAATGAGAGATCAGGGAGAGGTGGTCAGTAACCAGAGAAACTTGTGTACTCTGAGAATATACAATCTTCTATATTTCCTGACCAGAGCAAAATCAACAAAGCATTGTATTTGGTAATTGCCTTAATTTACCTTTCCCTACATCTTAAAAGCCACTCATTGTGGGGAGAAAACCTTTTTATCTATACCTGCCTTATAAGTATCTCGGGTTGTTGCTATGCACTAAACGCCCTCACCCATCTCGAGAAGGGGCCCCGAACACTCCTTGTCTGAACTGCTCTTGTGCAGTTCTTTTCAATGGGAGTTTCAAGGTCCTTCGAACTTCCATCCAAATGAATGGAGAGTAACCACACAAGCATAGCCACGTTTCTGTTTTTGTATGGGGAGTTTCAGGGATCGTTTCTCGACGACGGGGATGGCACCGATCAGAGGTTAATGGCCTATCGGTAAGCCCGGTGCTCAACGTTCATTTTAATAGTAGTTTCAAGTACATTCAAACTCCCATTGAACTAAACGGAGAATATTTAAGTGAAGTAAGTACGGCCATGTTTTAAATAGGGAGTTTCAGGATGTGTTCTCGAGATGGGTGTGGGTCCCACACCTATCAGACATTTCTGGCTTTTCCTCTTGATGGGCTGTAAAGTGTCTGAGATGGGGGGGGGGAAAACCCAGAAAAAGGTGTGGTGTGGGGTTTTTAAATTTTTTTAAAACCTTTATTTATTTTATTTTTTTAAATCTTATTTCTTTGCAGAGATACGATCGCCTGAGGCTGCACTGTTAGGCTCGTTCAGAGCTGACACGGCTTATCTCAGCCGTAATCGTGCCCGCGGATTTCGCTTCAGTACGGCCCAATCCGCGCGAGGCAATTATTGTAATCCACTGCTCTCATTGAACAGATGAATCCGTCGTCATCCACCCGCGTCGGCGAATCCGAGCGCGGGGGAAGATAAGTGACAATGCACATTATTTACGGCGCGGACGCGCCGTAAACAATGCATTGTCTATGGGGCCGGGAGTGGCGCCCCCGCCGCGCTCCGGCCCCGCCCCCATCCCGCCCCGTATTCACGGCGGATTTGCGCGCTCACTCCGGCGCACAAATCCGTCGGGAATAAGCCGTGTGAACACGGCCTTATGATTCTGTGTAGTGTTGCCATGGAGACTGTGTACACACATCAGTGGCACTACTCAAGCAATGTAAAATCCAATGGGCTGCACTACTGAGAGATTTTGATTAGTCTGATGTCCCCCTTTTGCATTGTCGAGTGAATTATTATGATCATAGAGACCTTGCGCGAGTTTAAATGAGTAAATTCGGCCGTGTGGTTACATTTACAAAGCACTCTGACCTGATTCTAGTCAAGCAACTGCCTGAGAGGCTGCACGACTGAAAGATCCCGAGGACAACACATCCACTCGGATTTGTAACGTTTTCATGGAGATCTTCTATAGGTCCAGAACTGCTAAATCCAACAATATTAATGTATTGAGTGATTTGGCTTCATAACCTAGTTCCTTGCAGAAGGGAATGTTATTTATCAGTAGTGCAGCCTCAGATTTTGGGCCTGTAGCTTCAATTGACCATATTAGAAACCCTGTTTTCACATATTAGTCCTTACTACAGAGACCTTGAGGTAGGTGTCCTAAAGACTGTTTGAAATTCCAACCTCTTGACTTGAGGAAAGTCTTCCGCCCGAGCTAAGAAAATCATCTTTCATCGCGTCTGTCTGGGAGGTGAAGAGTCACCATTTGTCACTTTATGTCACTCTTGTCAAATCCAGAACTGCTCACTAGACTGGAGGAGCAGCAGTGCGACTAGGACTTGCTCTACGGTGACTTTACCGACCAGGGAACCATAGGAAGAAACCTTGATTTCACCATTCACACAATGGACTTGGACGCTTGGGGTGGATTTGGCGCCGAATCGGCGTCCAATCAGATGGCAAAACGACCTCCGTTAAACCTGGTGTAAAACCAGCGCTGTTCAGATACCTGGCACGGATTTTTTTACGGCCAGTTTAAAAATTTGCTGGATTCCGGCGGATTTTCAAACCTACTGGATTGCCGTCGGCCCCATGCATTGAATGGGTGGGAATCTGATGGCAAATCCGAAAACAGACCGTGGGTTTTAGCGCAAATCTGCACCAAGAACCTTGGTCCAGTGATGTTGAAATGCCGTTGGTTTTTGGACCGCATTTTAACATATACAATATGCTGTGTAGACCTAGCCGACGGGTACATTCTCACTTCTGATTTGGCTGCTGATGCCAAGTCCACCTCAGAATCAGCATCCAAATCTGACTGCAATCCACCTCATATTGTTTCTAATGGAGAATCTGTGTCGCCGGGCACAGGATGCTGATTTTCCTTGGTGCTGAAGTGAACGGACGTCGACTCCTTAGGTCGATTCCAAATAGAGTCCACGCATGGTATCTAAAGGCTGAAAATCTGCCTCTGAAATCGGTCAAATCCATGTCTAAAATCTGTCACGCATTTTAGGCTTAAATTCCACGCTAAAATTTTCAGGGCTGCAAATCATCCGTGTTAACCTACTCTAGCCCTATTTAATATGATGGGGTGCGATCCTGCTGCATCCAAACACACAGCTGCGTGTTTGGGTACGTGTTGGATCTGTTTGACATGCGATTGCTGCAGCGTTTTTTGGATCCGATTTTCGGATCCAACACGGATCCAAAAATGACGTGTGAACGTATCTTAAGGGTATGTACACGCTGGCCAGTGCGTACTTCCAACAGCAGGCGTATTGTGGTACGTACCTGTGGGCCCCGCAAAACACCATGTGAACATACTCGTTGCATTCTGAATCCTAAGGGTATTTTGACAGGTGTCATCTGGATGCAGCCTTAGAGCCGTGTAGCCTTGTATAGTAAACTTTGTAAATCTCCTACAGTCATGTTACAGTAACAGGACTAGATAGGAATAGCAGAGCTGATATGGCAATCACTGCTATAGACCCACCCACAACCTGACCAAAGTGAGAATCTAAAGCTGGTTGCTGCTCTGTGAAACAGCATGGTGAGAAAACCCCTTTAATGACCATTTAAGCCAACATAACACAGGTGTTACCACTCGGCTTTACCAAATACCTGTGTCTCAAGTTTCTTTAGCGGGGATACAATGCAGCATCACTCGGCAAAGTTACCGATCAGGAGTTTAAGGAAGCGGAGTGACAACGCTTGTAATGGCGGCCATATTAGAAGTCAACCAAACAATGAAAGTAGAAGAGCTCACCCTGGAATTGCAACTTAGATGTAGGGAACCAGGTGTAACTGCACCTGTAAGGGTATGTTCACACGGCTTGTTTTGGACGAGGTTTTCGAAGCGTTTCCGCTCCCAAAACCTCACCTGAAACGTGCTTCTTCAGAAGAGGTTTTAGAGGTGTTTCTCTGCGAGGTTTTCACCCATACAAATTAATAGCCAGGCCAAAAAACGCGTCTAAAACACCCTTCAAGAATTGACATGACACTACTTTTTCATTGCTTCCAAAGAAGCGTGTAAAAACTTGTGTGTGAACTACAACGAGGTTTTACATAGGACTCCATTAAATGAACTGGGGGTGTTTTGGGTGAGGAAACGCTCCGAAAACCTCGTCCAAAACCACGTCAAAATAAACCGTGTGAACGTACCCTAAGGCTTGTTCACACGCTTAACTGCGGGACGTAATTACGCCGTGGGGCCAGGAATGGGGGGCCGGCACTTCGCCGGCCCATTGACTTGCATCACCAGCGGCGCGTATACGCCGCTGGTAATTCACATGTCAATTATCTTCCCCCCTCGGCATATTCGCCGAGCAGGGAGAGGAGGCGTAATCCATAGTTCTCTGAGAACTGTGGATTACCGCAATGACCGGGCCGTTTTCAGCCCGTAATTGGCGCACTCCGGCGCGTAATTACGGACTGAAATACGGCCCATTTTAAGCCGTGTGAACATGGCCTAAGGCTACGCCACATAGCAAGTGTAAAATGCCGGTCGGATTCTGTATAAGAATCTGGCCAGTAGGTTCCCGTCTTTTGAACGGTTTTGGGGGACCGGTCTGTCGGGTTTGCGCTTTCGGCCGGCCCCCTTAACCATTGAATGGCACAGCTTCCACCCGAAAACCAGACGGGAGCTTGTGTATGCTCAGAGTTTTTCAGAACACCAGCGGTGTGAAAATCCACCTAGTAGAAATACGTGCAGTGTAGACTTAGTGGATTTTCTATTGCTGTCTACAGGGCTGGTTTTCGAAGCTGAAAGCCCTTGCCATGTGGACGTTCTCTAATTGACACGTCTCCTCTAATATAGACTTGTAGCTCTTCCCTCGCAGCACATCAGGTTACTGGTCTTCAATCTAAAGATCAAACCAAGTTAATTTTCCTTTTCTGGCAAAGTGTTTAAAATCTTCAAACCAACTTCAGATAGCTGGTGTGTGGGGGTTTTCGGTGTGAAGAGCTGCCTGACATATACCAGATGCCCCTGGCTGTGTCCCGGATGCATTCTTTGGATGTAGTACAATCGCTGATAACTATACGCAGATAGGGAACATGGGAAACCTTTGCTGTGGGAACGGGTGCAGTAGCAAACCTCCAATTATGTTATATCTGTTCTGTGCAATGGAAAATTCTTTTAATCTGACCTAAATTGGGTTTATTTTAACTGGATTATTAGATGGGCATAAAGTGTATAATACAAATAAAAGTAACCTTTATGCAAGCCTAATCATCAACCTTCTCGAGGATAGTCTCCGCTGGTGGTTCAACGTCTTATATGTACTAGTAAACTACTCCCTGTCCTCAGATTTAGTGGGGGGGCTTGTGCTTCGAAACAGCAGCCAGTCTAAGCAAGCAGAGCTTCAGTACAAAGCATGGAGACTGAAAAGGACGGCAGCCTGAGCTTGTAATGAGTCATCTGGACAATGTAGAAAAGCTATAGTCACGGAACAAAGCTTGATAAAAGCCCTTAACATTGCTTGGTATTTGTCATGTGCACTAGAATAGTGAAATAAAATAAAAAAATAGTGGTGTGTAATATTTTTTATTTTTATCCTCTTAAGGAAAGAAGGGCTTTCAAACTGTGGCAAATGCAAGCAGGCCTTTTACTGCAATGTGGACTGTCAGGTAAGACATCACATGTTTATCCGTCCTTTGCTTGTGTATTGACAGAGGATCCTATCTCTTTAAGATTGTAATGAAAAGTATAGCAACAAATCTGTGTTTGTCATCGGTAAAAGGAGTTGGAACCTGGAAAAGAGGCCTCCATTTATTTATTTTATATATATTCTAAGTATTCTAACTTCCGGCGGGTGAAATATAGCCTACAAGGTATGTCCTGCCACAAATGGGGAGGAAGAGATTTACCCAGTCGAGTTGCATTATTATAACCAGCAGCTGATATCCAGAGTCACCAGTGTGTGCAGCCCAGACAACGGCTAGACGGGCTGGGAGTGACTCAATAAGGCCCTGGTAGGTTGTTATAGATTTCTAGAGCAGACTGCATTCACAGCTGCTGGAGGGGCCATAGAGCCAACACCACCATCCAGGCGCTCCAACAGATGATGGAGGGTCCATAGAGCCAACACCACCATCCAGGGCTCTCACAGCTGCTGGAGGGTCCATAGAGCCAACACCACCATCCAGGGCTCTCTCAGCTGCTGGAGGGTCGATAGAGCCAACACCACCATCCAGGAGCCCCACAGCTGCTGGAGGGTCCATAGTGCCAACACCACCATCTAGTAGCCCCACAGCTGCTGGAAGGGCCATAGAGCCAACACCACCATCCAGGTGATTATGTAGATGCTCAACTGGGATCAAGTCTGGGAAATTAGGGTCGGGGTAGTATTGGAAGTATTGGTCCTGCTCTTCCAACCAATGTCGGATATTTTTAATTGTGCGACATGTCTTGCTAGAAGATCTCATCTGACCCAGGGAAGACAATCGGCATGTATGGGTGTATGTGATCTGCAACGATGGAAACCTAAACATATCGGTGTAGAGAACTGTCCACATGGATGAGTGGCCCAGAGAATTCCCCGAAAACAGTCCCCAGACCATAACGCTGCCACCACCACCAACTTGTGTTCTTGCAACAGTGGATGCAGGGAATCTATTTGATGAAGCAAAAAACAAGACTCTTCAGAGATAAGTTTGCCAATCGGCAGAGGTCCAATTCCGATACTGACATGAAAATTGTAGCCTTTTCTGAAGATTCCGCTTGATTCATAGAGGTGCAGTGACATTCGTCTGCTCCGGGCCCTATACACAGTAGGGTTAGCAGAGGTGCAGTGACATTCGTCTGCTCCGGGCCCCATACACAGTAGGGTTAGCAGAGGTGCAGTGACATTCGTCTGCTCCGGGCCCCATACACAGTAGGGTTAGCAGAGGTGCAGTGACATCCGTCTGCTCCAGGGCCCATACACAGTAGGGTTAGCAGAGGTGCAGTGACATCCGTCTGCTCCAGGGCCCCATACACAGTAGGGTTAGCAGAGGTGCAGTGACATCCGTCTGCTCCGGGCCCCATATGCAGTAGGGTTAGCAGAGGTGCAGTGACATCCGTCTGCTCCAGGGCCCCATACACAGTAGGGTTAGCAGAGGTGCAGTGACATCCGTCTGCTCCCGGGCCCCATACACAGTAGGGTTAGCAGAGGTGCAGTGACATCCGTCTGCTCCGGGGCCCCGAAAGCCGGAGGGTTAGCAGAGGTGCAGTGACATCGGTCTGCTCCGGGGCCCAATGAGCAGTAGGGTTAGCAGAGGTGCAGTGACATCCGTCTGCTCAGGGGCCCCATACACAGTAGGGTTAGCAGAGGTGCAGTGACATCTGTCTGCTCAGGGACCCATACACAGTAGGGTTAGCAGAGGTGCAGTGACATCCGTCTGCTCCGGGGCCCCATACACAGTAGGGTTAGCAGAGGTGCAGTGACGTCCGTCTGCTCCGGGGCCCCATACACAGTAGGGTTAGAAGAGGTGAAGTGTCGTGCGTCTGCTCCGGGGCCCCATACACAGTAGGGTTAGCAGATGTACAGTGACGTCCGTCTGCTCCGGGGCCCCATACACAATAGGGTTAGCAGCGGTTCAGTGGCGTCCATCTGATCCGGGGCCCCATACACGGGAGGGTTAGCAGAGGTGCAGTGGCGTCCATCTGCTCCGGGGCCCCATGCACAGTAGAGTTAGCAGAGGTGCAGTGGCGTCCGTCTGCTCCGGGGCCCATACACAGTAGGGTTAGCAGAGGTGCAGTGACATCCGTCTGCTCCGGGGCCCCATACACAGTAGGGTTAGCAGAGGTGCAGTGACATCCGTCTGCTCCGGGGCCCCATACACAGTAGGGTTAGCAGAGGTGCAGTGATGTCCGTCTGCTCCGGGGCCCCATACACAGTAGGGTTAGCAGAGGTGCAGTGATATCCGTCTGCTCCGGGGCCCCATACACAGTAGGGTTAGCAGAGGTGCAGTGTCATCCGTCTGCTCCGGGGCCCATACACAGTAGGGTTAGCAGAGGTGCAGTGGCGTCCGTCTGCTCCGGGGCCCATACACAGTAGGGTTCACTGATCTGTTGTGTTAGATGCACGTCTGGTTGCCACCTAGTTTATTTTGGCAGTGAGCTCCATTGTGGCATGTTGGTCTGCCCTTGTGGGCCTTTTTAACGTTCACCACCACAGAACATGAACAGATCACAAACTGCGCGGTTTTAGAAATGCCGCCACCCTTGGCCTGAGAGCAGATTCTCATCCCTTTTTTGCGACTGTGATCAATCGCCCGTTCTACCTGTGACTGTAATAAGGGATATGTGTGTGGACAGCCTATCCCACATCTTTTATACCCACCAAGCCAGCTCACCTCCGATGACTTCATCAGCAGAGCATAGCTCATGAAGGATGTTGAAAGTATGATGTGGTCATATCAATGGGACTGTATTGTGTGTAATCAAAAGGGGGGGGGGGTGTATGAACAGGATAACCCTTGTTCACATAACACATATTAGGGCTCCCTACTTTATTTTTCAGAGACGAGGGAGTGTCTCCTGCTCTGACAAGCCTATGCGGGCTATGTTTTACATAGACGACCATAGATTTGGCTAGGTACGAACTGTTTCCTGATGGAGGGAATATCGGGCAGGTTAGGCTCGGCTCACATCCGTATCAGATGTTCCACTCAGAATCTTCACTATAGACTCCATAAAGATGGAATCCACGGTGGAATCCTGGCAGACCCCATTGTAATCAATGGAGTCCATCAGACGACACTGGTATCTGTTGTAAAATGGGTCCAGTTCCTCATCTGCGACAGACTTTGTACGAAACCTCCGCACAGATGTGAACCAGACCTAATAATATCCCTTCTTATCCTTCTAGGAGAAAGCATGTGATATCAATTTCTTTACCTGTATCCCCATGACTGCACTTCTGGCCGTTGTGTTGTAGAAGCCCAGTGTTGTCATAGGGACCCTGGGTTTCAGAATCAAACTTTGTCTTCTCTGTGTCTCAAAAAAAAAAATTAAAAAATCAGCCGCGTTCATTTAAAGTCTATCGGTGCCCAACTTTCAACGCCATTTTTTTTTTGTGTTGCACTTCATTTAATAAAATATTCATTTCAATTATTTTTTTTTTTCTTTAAATAAAAAATGTCAATCTATTAATCATCTAAAATGTAAAATGCCGGTCACTGTTTCTTCAACTCTGCACGATCCTGCCTGAGGATAAGTTTTAATTAGAAATGCCTACAGGGGAAATGTCCAATACAGCAATAAATTAATTTTAGATTTTTTTTTTTTATTAATTTATTTTTTTTAATCGCCTCCAAAATTTTAGTCTTTAAGATCTCCAAAGGGCAAAAAAGGAAGAAGAACCTGTGGTGTGGGTGTTGTGTGTGTTTTGTGTGTGTGTGTTGTTGTTGTTTTGTGTGTGTGGTTGTTGTGGTGTGTGTGTGTGTGTGTGTGTGTATGTGTATATATAATTTCACTTGCAGTGACATTACTACACAGCTGGGGATGACATAATCAGTCTTAATCTGACTCTCGATGAGGACAAAGTTACAATCTGTGCACTACTAAACAACACAAGGGACATTGCAACAACAGCAACAAAATATATATTTTTTTTATATATATATTTTTTTTTTTATTTTATATTTGTTTTAATATATATTAGAGGGTCTCTTACAAAAGGCATACAGACTTCTATGGCTTGTTGGCATCTGTATAATTTCATGTACAGTGGGGAAATAATGTGTTTAGTCAGCCACCAATTGTGCAAGTTCTCTCACCTAAAAAGATGAGAGGCTGTAATTGACATCATAGATCAACCTCAACTATGAGAGACAAAATGAGAAAACAAATCTAGAAAATCACATTGTCTGATTTGGAAAGAATTAATGGCAAATTATGGTGGAAAATAAGTATTTGGTCAATAACAAAAGTTCATCTCAATACTTTGTTCTATCTCCTTTGTTGGCAATGACAGGTCAAACGTTTTCTGTAAGCCTTCACAAGGTTGGCACACATGTTGCTGGTATGTTGGCCCATTCCTCCATGCAGATCTCCTCTAGAGCAGTGATGTTTTGGGGCTGTCACTGGGCAACACGGACTTTCAACTCCCTCCAAAGGTTTTCTATGGTGTTGAGATATGGAAACTGGCTAGGCCACTCCAGGACCTTGAAATACTTCTTACGAAGCCACTCCTTCGTTGCCCTGGCTGTGTTGCTTGGGGTCATTGTCATGCTGAAAGACCCAGCCAAGTTTCATCTTCAATGCCCTTGCTGATGGAAGGAGGTTTGCCTCAAAATCTCACCATACATGGCCCCATTCATTTTTTTCATGTACACGGATCAGTTGTCCTGGTCCCTTTGCAGAGAAACGGCCCCAAAGCATGAGGTTGCCCCCCCCCCCCTCCCCACCCTCCATGCTTCACAGTAGGTCTGGTGTTCTTTGAATGCAACTCAGCATTCTCTCTCCTCCAAACACGACGAGTTGTGCTTTTACCAAACCGTTCTACTTTGGTTTCATCTGACCATATGACCTTCTCCCAATACTCATCTGGATCTTCCAAATGCTCTCTAGCAAACTTCAGACGGGCCCGGACATGTACTGGCTTAAGCAGAAGGACACGTCTGGCACTGCAGGATCTGAGTTCCTGGCGGTGTAGTGTGACTGATGGTAGCCTTTGTTACGATGGTCCCAGCTCTCTGCAGGTCATTCACTAGGTCTCTCCGTGTGGTTCCGGGATTTTTGCTCACTGTTCTTGTGATCATATTGACCCCACAGGGTGAGATCTTGTGTGGAGCCCCAGATGGAGGGAGATTCAGTGTCTTGTGTGTCTTCCATTTTCTAATTATTGCTCCCACAGTTGATTTCTTCACACCAAGCTGCTTGCCTATTGCAGATTCAGTCTTCCCAGCCTGGTGCAGGGCTACAGTTTTGTTTCTGGTGTCCTTCGACAGCTCTTTGGTCTTCACCATAGTGGAGTTTGGAGTGTCTGAGGTTGTGGACAGGTATCTTTTTATACTAATAACAAGTTAAAACAGGAGCCATTACTACAGGTAATGAGTGGAGGAAAGAGGAGCCTCTTAAAGAACAAGTTACAGGTCTGAGAGCCAGAAATCTTGCTTGTTTGTAGGTGACCAAATACTTATTTTCCACCATAATTTGCAAATAAATTCTTTACAAATCAGACAATGTGATTTTCTGGATTTGTTTTCTCACTTTGTCTCTCATAGTTGAGGTCGACCTATGATGTCAATCTCAGGCCTCTCATCTTTTGCACACTTGGTGGCTGACTAAATACTTTTTTTCCCCCACTGTATAGTGAGCTCCATCTAGTGGTAGATATGGTCAGCCAGAAATTTATTATTTCCTTTTTAGTTTTTCTTTTTTTTTTTTTTTTTTTAAATCCGTTTGGAAGTTGGGCCCTATCTGAGCGGTGCCATGGGGCCCCACCATTTCTTTGTGCTTCCCTAGTTGGGTGTGTAAAGATACTACAGATTTTGTTGGAAAGTCCCACTTGTCTAAATAAAATTGCTTTTCATTTTGAGGATTCTTTCTCGCCTTATTGTGTGTTTTGTAGGATCTCATCCTTTGTGTCATCCCTTATTGTTAAAGGAAACATATTTCACGTAACCTTTGTCTGTAGAGAAGACAACTGTATCCTCGTTTTAATTGCGATGTTTTCTTTTTCTGCTGATGTAGAAGGGAGACTGGCCCATGCACAAGTTGGAATGCTCCTCCATGTGCACGTATGGACAGAACTGGAACCCTTCGGAAACCGTAAGACTCACTGCGAGGATACTGGCCAAACAGGTGAGGCCGCCGAGGAAGTCCGGGGGTGGAAAAAGTGTGATTTATTTGTGGTGAGGCAGAAGCTGGATTCTGCTTGGCTATAGCGTATATCTATTATCATATATATCCGATGTTAAGCGCTATGGCTATGCTACCGAGTCGTATATGCACTGATTGGCAAAGTTAGGGTATGTTCACACGGCGTATTTGAGGGGCGTAAGTCGACACGTAATTGCGCTGCAATACACCAAAAATACGCCCAATTAGTGTAATTCCTATCTCTTTGAGAGCTATGATTACCCAATGTTTTACCCGGCGTATAATATGTGCCAGGGAACAGAATTGACATGTCACATGAGTCGGTGGGAGCCGGCTGTCAGCGCTTACTTACTATCCAGCACGTACTTCTAAAACACCCGGCATATTGCAGCATGTACAGTACGCGATGTAATATGCCATGTGACTATACCCTTAAAGCACCATTTAACATGGGCATCTACAAAGTTCGCACAGTAAACCCCTGAACGGAGACCACTGGTAAATGGACAAAGTATACAGCCCCACCAAAGTTTGAGGAGGCACCTGCTTACCAGCTTTCTGGGCTTATTAAAGGGATTTTCTCACTACAAAGAATAGCATTCAACATGAAGGGGCAGACTTTTTCTAAATACATTGTTCATTTTATATTGCCGTGGTCAGGAAATAAAGAGATTTTATCTGCTCTGAGTGCACACAGGTTTCTATGGTTACCCATCCAGATCTCCCTTCCTGATAAGACAGAGCACGGAGTGACGTCACCATGGTCGGAGCTCCCTCGAAGACCTATTTCTCTAACAAGATTAGCTTTTATTTACAGATAAGCCATTACTTTCACTCCTTAGAGCCCTTGTAGCTTTGTTTACTGAAGATAGAGGGTATGTTCACACGGTGGGTACTGTACGCGCCGCAGTACGCTGTGTGTTTTGGAAGCGCGCGCTGATCAGCACATACTTCCGAGGACCAGTCCCATCTAATTCTATTATCAGCGGCGTGTAAGCTCCGCAAAGAAGTGACCCGCGTACAAAACGATCGTACAATTACGCAGTGTGAACATAACCTAAATCTTCTGCACATATGTCTTTGTTTTTTTGTTTTTTTTAAACCATAAACTTTTTATTGGTCAGATATAAAGTAGTACAAACAGAGTACAGTATATGTCATTGTAAGACCAAATTTCAACTTTTATCCCCAAAACACAACCCAGCCCACCTCCCAAATCCATCTCCAGATTCAGAGCGCACATATGTCTTTGTAATGTCTCGGCTAGTGTTAAGGGAGCTAAATAAGCTAATCCCTGCTATAGAACCACCCACAGCCTAACACGACAGCGGATGACAACTGCTCGGTGAAAAACCATCTGGGTTTATAGTTAAACATGCATGAGAAGGTTAGCTGCGAACCTTGGCCTGAAACTCCAGTGAGCAGCAGAATAAGGGGGCCACGATGGTTGCTTATGTGGGGTAGGTACATACAGTTGTGCCACATGAAGGGGCCACGGTTCTGCTGACTGGTTTGGGTCCTGGGAGTAAATCTCCACTAATCTACCTTAGGCCGTATCTTGTATATTAATAGAAAAAAAATAATCCATATAATATAACATTTGCATTGTTAAACTATACAAACCTGACCTTTTTTTTGTATTGAATCTTTGAAGTTTGCAATGGGAACACCCCGTTAAAGATATCTAGAAATATTAAAGCAGACCCTTTTGGCATCGATGGGCTGCGCCAAAAATATCTGACCATTGCAGGTTCCTATAGGACCAGGGGGAGTTTTGAGTCCCGTCGAGCATACTTTTTCAGCTGTGGTTTGAACTTCCATAGAAGAGAACAGAGTTGTGCATGCACGGTCACTTCTCTGTTCTACATTAAGGAGTATGGGGCCTGTTCCCAACATAGGTGCATGGTCCACCTCTGAGACCCGGCACCTATCAGACATATATGCCATATTCTGTCGATATGCTTTAACTGGTTGTAGACCACCCGTTGACCATATGTCCGGGCGGTGGCTTAATATGTCTGCATGGGCATTCTGGAACTAATTGTGCAATTCTCCAGGTGGAAAGCAGACTTTTGGCGATAGCTGGGCTCTACACAGAAGATGGGGACGGTAATAAACCATCCCTGTCTTCCAGATCACTGTATTGAGCGTTGTACATATGAACTAGCTTCCTGGTTCCCAGTGCCAGCGGTCACATGGCTGCTGGGGCTCAGTAGTTTCAGAGGCTGCTGAGTATTAACCGACCCAGATTAGCTTTGAAGTATAAGGGGTTGTTTACCCTGTATTTCCCACTCTAATATGCCTGCCCCAGTTACAGGGGAAATAAGGAAGCAGAAAATACTATTCAGAGGTCTCCTTCTGACCTTATGGTGGGGGCACAATATGTAAAATTTAGGAATAATAAAAACACAGACACCATGAATTGTTATTAGGGTATGTTCACATGGCTTATTGCAGGTGTATAGCGCCGCGTACTACTGAAGCACTCCCACTGACATGTCACTTCTTTCTCCTGGCACGTATCGTGCGCCGGGGAAAACAGCAGGTTATCATAGCTCTCAATAGGAGCTATGAGTGACCGTATTTGAGGGGCGTACTTTGGGCATATTGCAGTGCAGTTATGCCCAATAAATACACAGTGTGTACATACTCTTAAAAAAAATAAAAATAAAAAAAATTAACCGCCCAAAACACAACTTTTACCTCTGCCACTGAAGACCCTAAAACACTAGGTCGCCTATATATAAATGAAAAGATTTGAAAAGCTGACTTTTGAATTTTTTATAAAAATGTAAAAAAATCTAATCTAAAAATGAGCTACAAATAGTCTAACCTATCACGAAAAAAATTAGTAGAAACTTTGTTCAAACCTGCGTGCACATAGAAATGCTTGGTCAGGAAGGGGAGTAAATGGTCCGGTCAGGAATTAGTTAAATATCTGAGATGGGAACACTTTTTAAAGAGGATCTGTGACCTCTCCTGATATGTACGTCTTTATTAAATCCCTTTGCTCCCCCATGAAATAATTCTGGAGCCTATTCTTATATCTGTGTTGTGCTGTTCCTCCTGGAAATGTCCTACTGAATCAGTATGACCATTCCAGTTTTCAGAGGAACTGACCACCTCGCCCCAGTTGGAAACACCCATCTGACAGATGATAAAATTCTAGGCGGAATAATAGGGGAACTACACAACACAGATGATCCAGAATTATTATTTCATAGGGAACGCAGGCATATCGGGAACAGTCACAAGTCCTTTATAAGCAGGGATGTGGAGTCGGAGTCGTGGAGTGTGAGTCGGTGCCTATTTTCCAGGAGTCGGAGTCCTCATAAAATGGTCCAATTCCCAAAATATATAATAAATTGGTCCAGTTAGTTCAATGCAAAGAGCAAGAGGAATTTGGTCCGGCCAGTGCTACTGCTCCCATATCTTCAGCCTCATCACTTGAGGAGTGTAATTGATGACATGGAGCAGGCAAAGCGCTGCCCCAGGGGAAAAGATTCTGCTCCTATGGCAAACCGATTTCAGCAAAATTTTTCACCTGCTTTCAAAGTAGAAGAGTTCAACCATTCATCAAAACTCACTGTGGCTGAGGCAATTCCTTTATACCCTGACATTGTTAGAGATGTTGCCCCTGTGGTCACTGCTTTGCCCCTAACCCAAGTTAGTGTAGAGAGGCCGTTCTCTAGCCTGGAAATAATGAGATCATATGTGAGGTCGTCTATGCAGGATCTGATGGAGGCAATACTATTTCTCAGAACAAATTCAGAGACTCCACAAATGTTCCTGCAGTGTTTTGCATGTTTACAATTTTTTTTTTTATGTTATAAAGTCTTATCCAATAAATATAGTTTACACTGACAAGCAAAAGGGTAACAATGTTTTGAACTTGTGACTTTCAGGCTCCATATCTCACCATTCACTACAGCTTTGAACATGAAGCTACTATAATTTTATATAGTCATCTTACCTATCTTATACATAAATTAGTATTTAGCATCTGCTTAGTTCTGCAGATTCTTTCCTGTAACTGCATTGTTACTGTTTTGCTCCTAAAATCAATGTTTATTTTATCTTGTTAAGTATTTGGGAAATCCACCTTTTGGTTTCAGCACTGCCTGAATCGTTCTGGGCTCTGGATCAGATTCAAGCATAGTCTTGACCAAATTCTGATCCCAGGTCTCTTCTACACATTCCCAATGTTGGTGAAGACTGGACTTGGATACAAATACAGCTTTTTCTTCAACTCTACTCAAGTGTTCAAAAGATCAAAACATTGTTACCCTTTTGCTTGTCAGTGTCTGTTCTACCTAAACAGCTTGATTATTGTATCATAAGGTGATAAACAGCCTGATGTTACCATTTTACTATAATAAAGTTATCACTTAGACATGCGCCGTGTATGAGGGAGTCAGGAGTCGGAGGTTTGGGAAATTGAGGAGTCAGTCGGGGCTTTGGCTTGCCGACTCCACAGCCCTGCTTATAAGACTAAGAAATGAGTTTAAAATAAAATGCGCACAGAATAGGTTTCATTTAAAGTTAAATAATTTATTTTAATTTTTTCGTCAATTTTCCAATTTTTTTTTTTCACGAAAAGGTCTCTTTTTCCTGACTATTGAAATCCAGGCTTATTAGTTTCAAGGTCACCGTGAAGGACAAAGTGAGCGTGCTGCCTCCGTATGCAGAAACATTTAAAACCAGTTTCTAAAGCGCTGCTGGAGAGCGTCGGAGCCATAAAGATTTTTTTTTTTTTTTTTCTAATTGTAATATCATTTCAAGTCTTTCTACAAAAGCAAACTGATATGGCAAGAGTTGAGTTGCTCTGCCCGGAGCTCTGTCTGTCATAAAGTGAAACTCTGATGGTGCACAAACAAACGATCTCGTCTCCGCTCAGACGGACTGGCAAGACTCGGCGATGGCGAGTTTGTAGGAATAGATAAACACCAGCGACTTTCCGAAAGCTTAATATGCAAAACGCAGTCCTCTTAACCTCAGCTGCTGAGCCACCTGCAAAGCCATATTTAATGGGCAAGATTACAAAGTGCTGGCCTAAGGCCAACAGCTGAACAGCGCGTTTCAACTCTGTCAACAGCGAGCGGATTCACTTACCTCAAAGTTCAACTTGCGAGTCGGCCTTATTTGGATGCATCGGAAACAAAGGGAAATTACATATTTAAATAAACCCCGCTATTTCACTGGTGCAGATGGAGGACGTTCTGAATGGGGCCTGGTGGCGATGTAGCCTAGACACAAAGTAGATGTAAAATGCTGTAACTTGTGTGGACGACCATGAAATTATGTGATTTTAGAACGTTTGTTATACTATGATGATTTGTAAATTTTGTTCAAATACTTAGAAACTGCATCCAGAAAGAACCCCATCGGAGAGATTTCTGTCGGTGAAGGAGTTTGAATCTCGTAAGAATTGTTTTAAAATTAAATTTTTATTTTTAAACTTAAAGGGGACTGGTAGGATATGCCTTGAAAGCCTGATAGGAGCAAGTCCCACCTCTTAAACCTGCAGCTGTCTTGGGAACGAGTGTCGGCTCAGAGTGGAGGGCCGGTCGCACTTGTGCACAACTCTTTATTCTGCTCTATTGGAGTTATGAGTAGAGCCGAACACACTGCTTACCATACTCCCATAGAACAGAACGGAGAATTGTGCACAATTGTGACCGGCAATACACTACGTGGAAATCCCTAAAGAAGCATTTATGCTATCTATCATACATGAAAAAACTTTGAGACTCTCGGTTCACATATTTTGATCAAAAGATGTTTAAGCTGCCCACGACTTTCAACGTGATCTCAAAATCGGGCAGTCCTATGCTATCTTTACCTCTCAATCGAGCCAATCAGGCCTCCCGCTGGGTCGACCGACCTCCATTATTCAGAGAGAAAAAATAAAAAACACCCAACCTGCAAGCTGCCCTTCTTATGACAGCCTGTAAGAGTGGGCGGGGACAGAAACCCAAAATGGAAGCACCCCTTCCTTCCCATATAGGTTAAAATCAATGTACACCAAGTATAACGTATGTTTCTGCACACAAAAACATTTCTGAAAAAACGTATGCAAACCTGGGTGCTTTAGTCGTGGGCAGCTTAAACATCTTTTGATCAAAATATGTGAACCGAGAGTCTCAAAGTTTTTTCAATCGTGACCGGCGCTCCATTCTGAGTCAACACTTTTGGGGGCCCGTTGCCCATGTGAACTGTGCCTATCAGACTTTGAAGGCCTATCCGATCAATGCATGGTGGGAACACCCCTTTTATATAACGCTTTGCTTCACTCTACTACGTGGTCATGATTATTTCACCCATTTTTTTACAGTTTATGTTGATCAGTCATAACATTAGACACGTGCACTGTTTCTTTCAAAGTTTATGGGACTAATGAGGATAGCAGAGTACTGTTCTCTGATCCATCCCATAGACTCTGGATAGAGAAGCAGTAGCACATTTGCACTGCTGCTCCATTCAGACACTTGCTTATGGCACTCACACGGGACCCCCATTTTAGTGATTGCTGAGACCCCCAACGGTTAGATGTTTATGACCTATTCTGTGGATAGGTGATCAAATATCACCGTAGTGACAAAACCACCTTAGTAGCTCCCCTTGACAATCCAACAATGTCGGAACCCAAGATTTTCCAGAAGAACATTGCCCAGACTAACTCGCCACCTCTGCGGGCTTGTCTTCTTTCCATAGTACATCTTTTCCTCAGGTAAGTGACACTCCTGCACTTGATGTAAAAGAAAATGTGATTTATTAGAGCAGGACACCCTCATTCACTGCTCTGTGGTCGAGTTATGATGTTCCTGTGTCCATTGTAGGAGCTTTCAGTGGTTGACAGAGGTCACCATGGGCACTCTGACCGGTCTGCAGCTATTTAAGGAATTTGGAGGCCAAGCCTACACCTTGAACTCTGACATGTTCCTCCATGTATTTTTGCAGTGTGGCCTGGATGTTATTCTGTTGAAAGAGGTCAGCGCCATTCATAATACTGGTTTTGGGGGTGGACTTGGCCTATACAAATGTTTATGTAGGTGATATATGTCGCAGTAGGAACCACGTGATTCCAGGACTCAAAATTTCCCAGCAGAATATAGCCCAGAGCATAACGTTGCTTTCACCGGCTTGCCGTCTTCCCATTGTGCATCCCTTTTTTTTTCCCCCAATGATGCAAATGTCCACTTGATGTTAAAGGGGTTGTCTCACTGCATTGATTCATCTCGCCTCAGTCCTGTTTTCTTGGTTTCATGTTGAATTCAGGGGCTTGTTTATTGGCTTCCACTAGGCTGCAGTAGAAGCCAGGTCTGTAGTTATAGCAACCTGAGTAGCTGCTGCAGCCCATACAAGAGGGGATATCTAGGAATAGGTAGGACAATGTTAATGCACACATATTGCAAAGTGACTTGTTTTTGCGAGATCTTTAACATAAAAAGCAGCAATCCTTGTAGTGAGACAACCCCTTTAAGGGAACTGTTATTAATCAGACCAGGTCACATTCTCCCATTGCTCCATGGTTCAGTGGAGATGCTCACGCTCCCACTGTAAGCACATTTGGCAGTGGACAGGGTTCCACTCTGACCGATCTGTGGCCACACCGCTCCATACACTACAAGCTGTAATGGCCTCTGTTTCCTGACACCTGTGCATCATAGCCAGCCGGAACTTTTCCAGTAGTGTGGGATCAGTCCACACAGGGTAACCTTCACGCCTTACTCGCAAAGAGCCCTGGGAAGATATGTATGAAAGGGTTTTTCGCCCTTTTCTGCCATAAAATGCGCCAAAGTGAGCGGTGTGTGTTTGCGAATTGTTCGATAGATCCAACACTGTGCAAAACGTTGGGATGTTCTGGGGGCGTTATGGAGGCGTGTCACACCCCATTCAAACTATAAAGACACACATATGAATGTGGTTCGGCAAAACTAGGCGCATTCCTACTCAAACAGGCAGACCTATTTCAGTGTGCTCTGCCTGAGCCTGAGGAGTCCAAGTGGAGCTGGATTTGCTATTGGTGCAAACAAATGTCCATTATTTCTCAACTTACACCAGTACAATAATAAAAAGTAACTTCTGATACTACTTAAACTATATAAAATTAAATTATATACATTTAAAAATTATCATATATAATCTGAAAATATATCTCCTATTAATAGAATCTAAAATTAATTTTAAATTAAACCACTGACCTATATTTTTCTGAATGATGTTAAAAATAAAATGTACAGATTTGTATTTTTTTACTACATGAAATTAAATTTTTGTCATCGGTGTTGAAATGTATTTTTGCTGCTCTCACCCTTTATTCTACACACAGCAATAGCCAGCACACCACAGGTCTTGCTGGGACCAGTAGTCCACCAAACAGACACGAAAATTGGCTTCGCCCCGTCTATCGTACATGTCTCCCTAGGTGTCACCAGCTGTCCTTCCTTTGAAGTATTTTTGGAGGATGCTAACCACTACATACTAGGAACACTCCAAAAGACCTGCTATTTTGGAGCTGCTCTAGCCTTCACAATTTGGTGCCTGTCGCTCAGATGCTTACATTTGCCCATTTTTCCTGCATAAAACACAAAAACAAAGGGCTATACTTACAGCTCAATGGCTGGACAATAAACTAAACCCAGTAGGAGGCAACACAAGCCCCTGTGCTACTTGTGAGAGCTATAAAAGGTGCAGATAACTAATGAGCAGCAGCTCACACACCCCTCCACTAGGGGAGCAACTGAATGATGAAAAACTGCACACCAGTATGCAAAAAAGCCACAGTATAATACAAGGGGAAACTGCACAAATGCAAAAATACTGATAAAACAACTCGCACGCCTACTATCCATGATTGGGTAGGTTGCTTGTATTATAATTTCATAAAGATATGGAGATACGAAGGGTGTCAATTATATAGATACTTGTGGTTCACCTTGCTGGTTTACAACCTATGACACTTTTACAACCCAAAATGCAGACACCCTCTGCTCCCCAGTAATCGGGGCAAAAAAATAACACACAAATATCAAATATGAGGTATAAGTTGATACAGTGGCCACTATATTACACAAGATTGCAAACCGCATCAAGGGTCCTCATTGCTTGCGAGCCCACACTTACCCTTTTACAGAAAAATCACAGAAAAATGGGACATTGTTAACTTAAAAACACAAGGCCATACTTACAGCTGAATGGCTGTACTAAAGACTGAACCCAGTAGGAGGCAACTCAAGCCCCTGTGCATACGGGTGTGAACTGGTACTTACCCAATGTGTAGTTTTTTATCCTAGAGGAAGGGGTGTGAGAGCTACTGCTTATTAGTTATCTGCACCTATTATATCTTTCCCAAGTAGCACAGGGGCTTTGCCTCCTAGTGGGTTTAGTTTATTGTCCAGCCATTGAGCTGTAAGTATGGCCTTGTGTTTTTGAGTGAATAATGTCCCGTTTTTCTGTCACTTGTCCTGCATCCAACACATCAACTTCAAGAACGAACTCTTCACTTACCGCTTAATGGATCCAAACCCGACTAGAGCCATTGTCATGAGATAATCCGGTTTATTCCCTTTATGATTCATTGGTTTTAATGCTATGGCTGATCACTGTCTGCATTTATATAGACTTTTATCTATGTAGATATATTTCATTGTATGAATACATTTGTTTCTCTTTAGACCTTGACAAACTTGACAATGAAAAGAAAGAACTCATTCAGAATGATATTGCTGCCTTGCATCACTTCTACTCCAAGAATTTGCACTATGGTGACAACTCCGCACTTGAAGTTCTCTTTGCACAGGTAATAGCTCCTTCTAATCACTTGGTTTTATTTGTACTGTTTGCAGACACTTTGCCTTACTTTTACTGATCTAGTGCTGTATTCAAAGCTCTAGTTGCTTCCTGCTTCTTTTCAAGGCGCTTGAGCACTCGATTCTCTGTTGCTCCCTGCTGGTTCAGTGTCTGTATAGTGCATGTCCTGCTGTATTGTATTGTGGAAATTGTAGTGATCACATAATGTTGTAGAACAGGAAAAAAATCTTTCCCTAAAATGAGTTGTATAATGGAGACACAGATAAATGTTAAAGGGGTGTTCCCATCATAGACTTTGATGGTCTATTGCTAGGGTATGCTATCAAAGCCTGATGGGTACAGGTACCACCTCTTGTCTCTGGAGCGAGCCCCAAAAGTGTTTGCTCTCAATGGAGAGCTGGTTGCACTTGCACATGACTTTCCATTCTGTTCAATTGAAGTTCTGAGTACAGGTGAACACCGTGCTCTTCTGAACTCCCATAGAACAGAATGGAGAGTCGTTTGCAATCGTAACTGGCTCTCCATTCTTTGCCAAAACTTTAAGGGGTTCATTCCCCAGATAGGTGTGCGTCCCACCTCAGACTTTTATGGCGTATCCTTGCGATAGTCAATCCAATCCGAAAAGGCAATATAGGATGGCGTTGATCCAACACTTTTACAATGGCTTCCAATTAATTTGTTGCAGGTACTTTCACCTCCTTAATCCTTTTTGAAAGCGGTGGTGCTAAGGTTAAACAGAGTAAGTCCTTCAATTATTCATATAAGAAAAAATAGCGGCACTCGCCAATCTTCTTTTTTGCTTTTATTACAGGCAGTCCCTGACTTACACCGTTATGACTTAAATCTAGTTACAAACGGAGACTTCTGGGGCATGCTGGCACTTGTAGTTCCATGTTCCACAGCAGATAGAAGCTGTGGAACGACAAGTTCCAGCATGCCACAGCAGCACATGAGGTGAAAATCCTCTTAACAGGGGTACAGACAACAAAACAAATGTAAAAACCCTTCCCTGCACTATCCAGAGCTAAAAAAAAAAAAATCCTTTTGTGCTGGAGTTACATTTAATAAATATACCTGTTCCGACAAATTCAACTTGAGAACAAACCTACAGTCCCTATCCCGTTCGTAACCCGGGACTGTCAGTATATGAAAAATTCCATCAGTTTGGGAGCTAACGCCTAGTGTATCCTTGCAATAGGCCATTAACGTCTATGGTGAGAACACCCCTTTAATGCAGGTTTGGATGTTATTTGAATAGTAGGTAGAAACCATAAGATGCATCAGCCACACGCATGCGGAGTCTTTTTCCAGATATGCGATGGCATAAGGTTTATTGGGGGGCACTTACTTTTCTGGACTATACAGAATAGTGAATGGAATTTTAATTCTAGGATACTTGTTTCTTAAAGGGGTTGACCAGTTTAGAAAACCTGTTTTGTCATTTATTTGTTAGCCGCTCTCCACTCTAGATGAAGATTCTGAGCAAAGAGCGTCTCTCGCTCTGGAGGACCTGTCCTGTCCTCCGTTGGACAAACCATTCATTCGGTTTAATTAGACAATGTGTCATGCTTGGTTTCTCCTGTGGTGGCGCTGCAGGGACACTGAACACTCACCATAGATAACAACTGGAGGAAATTTTGTAATGGACTTGTTGTTCAGGGACTCTTTTCTAACAAGTAGCTTATTGTCCAAAGTGGAGAACCTTTTATCATCAACCCACAGGAGGTCGGACAGCGGGCCTCTTTTATCAAAACTAAATAGTAAAACTCCTTGTTGCTCATAGCAACCAAAGCTCTGCTTTAATTTTTAATTTTTTTTTTAAACCGTTCTGGAATACTGAAAGCTGAGTTCCGATCGGTTGCTATGGGCAACAAAGACACCATAGCACAATGGGCCTCGTCTATGAAGACTGTTGCCCGTAGCAACCGATCAGAGCTCAGCATTCAGTATTCCAGAGCAGTTAAAAAAAAAAGCTGAACTCTGGTTGCTATGGGCAACAGAGTCTTGCGGTTAGACCGTTTTCATATATAAGGTCCATTGTGCACCTTTCCCACAATGCATTGTCCGCTATACGATGGACGTCCGTACCTGTCCACATAGACTGCGGATCTTGCTGTGTCACATCTGATGGCGTGCAGATTCAGCTGTCTGGGGTGGATTTGCAGGGACGTCTGTCAATGATCCCTGGGACAGCTGCGGTGTCTGAGTGGTTGTAGAGAGTTCAGCTCAGGCAGCCGGTTCCTCGATCAGTGATTAGATGAACCGCACTGTGATACCTCCAACAGTGCTTTAAAAGGGTTGTCAATGGGGAAAAATTATTCTTAAATGGGGCCAGAAGGGGGGAGGGGTTGGAAAGTTATACTTGCCTACCTATCCCCCCACTGTTGTCGCTCCAGAGCCCCCCGGTATAAACTCCTCTTAAAGGGGTTGTCTCACTACGAAGATCATAGTTTAAAATGAGGGGACCAAAAATGTAAGCATGTACGTTCTGTTACCATAAGCAAAGTGCTATGGTTTAAGGCACGGGTGTCAAACTGTGGCCCTCCAACTGTTGGGAAACTACAACTCCCATCATGCATTTGTATAATCTATTACAGTGAGCATGATGGGAGTTGTAGTTTCCCAACAGCTGGAGGGCTGCAGTTTGACACCCCTGGTTTAAGGGAACAAGCTGCGCTTAGCAATGTTTGATCCCAGGTCGGGTTACGCCCAGGTAGCGGACGAGAAGGCGCAAGTTAAGTCGATGTAGGATAAAGATCTCATGTGCAGTCCCATGTAAAATAGAAACTGCAGTCCCATGTAAGATGTGCAGTCCCATGCAAAGTACACACCGCGAGAACACTGCTTTACTGTGCAGTCCCACAGAAAACAATTTTGCAACGCAGATGTGCAGTCCCACGTAAATCTCTTGTGTGTACATCAGAAACTGTGAACACAGCTGTCCCATGTAAGATGTGGAGTCCCACACAAATTACATACAGAGAGGGAACACTGCTGTACTGTGCAGTCCCATGTAAAACAATTTTGCAACACAGATCTGCAGTCCCATGTAAACACAGTTTTGTTTTGCAGATCTGCAGAGGTCAGAGATGTAGTAATCTGCAGAATATATAACTGTGAGAGACAGAGGAAAAAGAATCGCCCATCTTTCCCAGAGTCCTGAATGTCAAATGCCCCTTCCAGTTCCAAAGTATGTAGAGAGAGCGAGAAATGTAGATATACACAATCTAGTTACACTTCGCTTTTCACTTCCAATTATTCAAATGACAGCTGAAAACTTCTCCCTTCCCCTGGCTCACACAGAATGAATCCTCACGTGCACAGTGTGGGGCATGTCTGCAGAGACAGAAGATGAAACACGCCCCTCCATTTCACAAGCTCTGCTTGGCAACCAGCATAAAAGGCTGCCAAATGCTAGAACGAGACATCCCCTTTAACTTCAAGGTTCTCATCCTGACCGAGTTGTGGGTGGTGCTTTATTCACTTACAATGAAGCACGTGAGCGTCTCCTGTGTGTCAGGATGAGAACCTGGAAGTGAAGAGGAGCCGATCCTGGGAAGCTCTGCAGGGGAAAGATGGGCAAGTACATTTTTTTATTTACCCATTTAGCATATCTGCCATGTTAGATTTATGGGGCTTACCTTGATTTTGCATCACAAGTTTTTGGGGCTGGGCTGTGATTTTTACATGCAGTCTTTAATTCTGAATACTAAATAGGGGTGAAAACAGGATCAACACCATAACCTAGCTAGCTGCATCCACTCCTGCTAGGAAAGTGAACTATTTTCTGCTACCTGCAACATTATTGCACTAGATCTTCTAAAGTTGCCATCTATACAACTTTGTAACTCATTAGTAGAGATGCAGTAGACCACCAGTGTTTGATCAATGGGGGGGCCAACCACATTGGTTAGCAGGACAAATGAACATTGCTGTACTGCTATAAAGGGGGTGGCCCGGGTGTTGGTCCTTGGGGTTCTGATCTTGCAGAATAGGCATGAGGTCTGATTCACATACACCTCAGAGGCTCCACTCGGGGCCTTTGTGGCAATGGCCCCATTACAGTAGAGGCTCCCAACAGAACCTCCTACACAGATGTCTCCAGGATTTTACATTTAAGGCCAGGTACACATGATCCGAACTATAGTGGTAGAAACCTCTATAGGGCCCAGAGGGTTGAGGGGGCCTGATCCAGTACAAAAAACATTATACTTTATACGGCCATCTCATTTTGCTGTGGGGCTCTCTGAATTCTACTTAGACCCTACATTTTCCTATGTTCTATATATTGTAGTATAAAGGACTTGCCCCATAAAAAAAAGATTTCTGCTCTGAGGGCTGGACATATCAGAGAGTCACATTGGACAGCAACTGGGAAGAGGTCGGTGACCATCTAGGGCACCTACCTATGCCTACTAGTAAGTGGGTGCAAGTATGGAGCGGTTAGTTACAGATGACACCTGCCTTCGGCAGCCAGGACCGGAGAGAACTCCAATCCCTTCCAATTAACTACTTAAATGCCACAGTATAACCATAGCATCTTAGCAGACATACAGTTGGGCGCCCCCTCACAAGTCCCGATTGGCTCCCCGAGGATGCAACAGCAGCCAGGAGCTGAACCCAATTACGCCCTGTCTGAGGTTATATAGGCCGGGTATAAAAGGAAAGATGTAATAGAATGGGAGTTGAGGGGGCACCCACCTGTATGTCTGCTAAGATGCTGTGGTCACGCTTTGGCATTTAAGTAGTTAATTGGAAAGGATTCAAGTTCTCACACTATTCTGCAGTACATTAGTATTACAGAATAGTGTGCAGGTGTTTGCAGCCCCTAGTAGTTGTGAATTCTAGATTGATTAAAAATAAGTTTAAAACCCTTCCCTTCTCCCCATTTTACAAAAGCAAAATTTGTATTTCACTGTCAGTAAAAGTCCGCAGCACCCAAAATTTTTTTCTTTTTTTTCTTTGCTCGCTTTGCCTCCCCAAAAATATTGAAAGAAAGAGATTAACAAGTCACAGGTAGCTGTGGCTGGTACCAATGAAAACCACAGTTCAGTCTGCAAAAGATGCTATAACAGCATTTTACATGTTTTAATCTTATAAATCACTTTTTATATATATTGAATGATATAGAATGTTGAGTTGTTTTAGTATTATACTGAAACCACTCAAAATTCTATAAACTACTTATCTAAAACATTAATAAATGAATTCTATAATTTCTATCAACACCCATTCTATACTAAAAAAAACTGCTTTTAGATCGTTCAATACATATAAAAAGTGATTTATAAGATTAAACACATGTAAAATGCTGGTAGCGCCCTTTATTGGGCTTCCTCTTACAGTACTACTTAACCACTTTCCACGTGAAAATGTAGGTCATTAGGTTACTAAAGTTCAAACCGTTCTTCTAGATCAAATGAGACCTCTAGGGGCCGATTTAGCATATTACACTAAAGATTCTACCTTTTCAAACTACAACCTCTGTGGATGGTATCTTTGCCTGCATTTTATCTAGTGTATACTGTGTATATATATATATATATATATATTGAAAAATGGATCCAAAAAAACGCGTGCAAAATATATCCAAAAAAGCATCTGCAGCTGCGTTTTTGGATTCGTTTTTTAGATGCAGTTTAGATGAATTTTCTCTTCTGGTAAAAAACTGATCCAAAAAGTCGTGTGAACATACCCTAAGAAATTAGAAGAAAAAAAATACTCTTTATATTCGGCGCTGAAAAATAATTAGCATATCCATTCTTGAGGTGGATTCTGCGCTGAATCCTCACCTCACATTATAATATATAGAAAGTGGGAAATCTGCATCAAATTAACGTCCAAAATATACGCTGACTTTAGGCGTATATTTAATATGTTGGTTATTCATGATGAGGGTGTAGGACTGTTCAGGAGTTTGTAACCTTTATTGATTTAAAAATTAACTTTGAGGTTCAGAAACATTAATCACGTGCGGACTCCCTCGCCTCTCCAGTGCTGATGTTCTAGTGGTAGCTGCTGGTCTTTTAGTTTGCTGCAGCTATGATGAGCCGTACATCCACATGTCCATTGCAGCCAATGACTTGTCTCCGCAATAAAGCGATCATGCTTTGCCCACGACCACTGATGCCAGCACCTGGCTGAATTAACGACGTGGATAGAGGGCACATTATCAATCCAGGAAAGTAAGCTAACACTGGTGAGGACAACCAGAGCATCAGCAGGGGTCTTAAAGGGGTGTTCCCACCATGCTGTTTCGCCTAGTCTACTCTTCACAGACTGCCTCATCAGGGTCCATAGATGGAACAATAAAACAAAGTTATTGGTCTTGGATAATTGCACTGTAAAGTGTTAAAAAAAAAAAAGTAATCTGCAAATAAAATTAATATGTTTATACTAAATCTCCCCGAAAAAAAAAAAGATGGTGCAATTCCCTTCCCCCCCCCCCCCCTCCATCTATTGCAGCTAGCTGGGGCAGGCACAGCTGAAGATGCCATGCTTTTAGGTCAAGACTGGGGATTTTAAACTTTCCAGAGGTGGTGCAGATACCGTTTTCCCTACTTGCCAGGGGTACCAAAGTGTCTTTTCCCAACCCTGCCCTGTGCCAGTCCTGGTATTAATTGTAATAATGCATCCATTCATTAAAATCGATGGGATATATAGGATAAATGTAGTCCTGTTCCGCATTGACATCAAGGCACTAACTTCCTAGTCCTGTCTACAGTCTTCTAATATCCACTCCAGACCTCTCTGTGGGTTGTTCTTGATATTGCAGTTCAGCTCTAGTGAAGTGAATGGTGCTGAGCTGCAATACCACTCGCAGCCTGTAGACAATTGTGGCGCTGTATTTGCAAGAAAGTAGCCATGTTTTTCTAGTACTGTACAACCCCCTTTAAATTTGGACTCTGAGGAGGGTGGGAGATCCATACTTGCCCCCCACGTAATGACTGTATGTAAGGAGATAAATGCACTGTAGCAAAGAAAGTAATCAAGTAATATGCAATATTAAAATAACCAGAGGATTATGGAATGCATTGATCCCCTCTAATCCCTCTTTATTCTTCTAGGTTAACTGCAATGGCTTTACCATTGAAGACGAGGAGCTGTCTCACTTAGGATCAGCGATATTCCCTGAGTATGTTATTTTTATGTCAATTATGCTGCACATTATCTGATGGATTTTGACTTGGATTACGCTGAAAAAAAACACTTTCTATCAAAGGGCATCCATAGCATAGCAACAGTGTTGCTGCTATAGGACCCTTGTGAAGAAGGGCCCAGTCCTGGACCCATCCCCTTTGCTGTTCACTGATGACCTGTGCAAATCTTCCAATCAATCAGAAGTGCACACAAGGGGGATGAGGACTTGGCTAGGATTATAAAAAAAAAAATAGTTCGATGGGAAATCTCTCTATTTAGGGTGGCAACACCTGATGCCATAATAGAGCCCAGGTTGTCCTTTGCAATGTGGCGCCAACCTTCTATATTAGTCATTGCTTATATCTGATGTCTTGTAACATTGCTTTGCTGCTAAAGCAGATCTGAGGCGGCCAGAGCAGTTGTTCTGTCTGAATTGGCAGCCGGGTTAAGAATTGTGCCGAATTTAAGGATGGCAATGAGCACTTTAGAGGCTACTTATGATTACTCAGAAGGGATTTACAACATCTAACCCTAGGTAGTGTCCGTGCTCCTTCCATTTCCTTAGAAATAGATGGCACGCTCTCTCTGCTGAGGGTGACACTGGCACAAGGTCGTCTTGGTGCCTAAAGCTCTCTCATACCTTATTATGTGAACTGGTAATGTGTCTACAGCTCTGGAAAAAAATTAAGACCACTACAAAATTTTCAGCTTTTTTTTTTTTTTTTTTTTTTTTCTTCAATGGTAAATTTTTGGAGAAAAATGTACATTGTTTTATTATATAAACTACTGACATGTCTCCGAAATTCAAAGCAAAGCATTTTATATGTATTTTCAGTAAATGAGAAATCTTTAAAATAATAAAAAAAAGCAGCAGCAGAGCTGTCAGCCCTCGAATAATGCAAAGAAAACAAGCTCATATTTATTTAGAAACAATAAGACTCATGTTTTAAGTCAGGAAGAGTTCAGAAATCAATATTTGGTGGAATAACCATGATTTTTTTCATTCAAATTCCTTTTGGCCTATTCCTAGCACTTGTTTTGCCATCCAGCTTGTCCTAGTGCAAGAGGACTGTGAAGACCACAGCAGTGTTTTTTATACTTTCCTTCATTAAAGGGGTTTTGCCACGAAGTAATGTTGACGTGGGATCCTCCAAAATGGGTATTTAATCACTTTTCTAAATATATGTGATTTACAAAAAGTGAAGCCTGTGAGAGCTACAGCTTTCTTTACATGCCCTTAGTTACATTAGACCTGACCAGTACACTGACAGGAGCTGATCTGGCGCACTTGCGTGTTTGCATTTCTTATCTGATGACCGGGAACATGAATGAGCTGCACTGTGGAGAAAGTGCAGTGTATGAGGCTTTCGGCTATATAGATAATCCACTGCTTGCAATGTTGTTTGAGTAAACATTGCAGACGCTCCCTTCTTTCTCACTCTGCTCACCCCCTCACTCTCACCATTGCAGGGTTCATGATTTGTTTATCTCTTCTGAGCCAGATAAGAGGTAAGCAACTCACTTCCTGGCAAAACCCCTTTAAATAAGATTTTGTTCAGGTGATCACCTAATCAGAAGCCCATTAAATAGAATGAGGTGGACTTTGGTTGGAATTCAACGGACACTGGAATGGAATGGCTGTCACACATGTAGAGATGCTGATTTTTAGAAAACTGTGCAGTGGTCTAACAATTCTTTCCAGAGCTGTATATGTGCCCATGTATGGAATCCCTTACAAAAAAAAAGCCTTGTGGTGCATTTAGATTACCATAGAGTAGTTATCTGGTTGGCCTCCATATCGGGAGCAGGCTTGTAGTCAGCTCCTCAACCCAGACCCCTCTTGGGCTGATCGATAGAGGCTGCTGGGGATGTTCACTCCATTCAGGATGGATGGAGTTGAAGAGCTGACTGTGGTGGCTCCAAGTATGTATCATCTATAGCTTTCTTATCGTTGGCTATATTCTATATATTTTCATGGGAAAACCATTGGCTCTCTTGCAGCACTACCTACTGGATATAGCATTCATGAAGTCACTTCCGACTCACTGAGCCTTACAATGTAAAAAGGGATTAATGCCAACCAAACATTCATCTGCAGACAGCTGTTTCAGGATGTTTGCCCCTCATTCGTGCAGGGTAGAATACTGGTGAATAGGTGAGAGGCTTTATGGTAACTTGAAAGTGGTAGTGTTTGTCATTAGGGAGACGCAACATGTAGGGATAAATAAGCCTATACACCATTATTATTGTTAGCTAACCAGTATGGATACTCCTTTACAGCTTCCACTGTAGTTGTATATAGCTATATCCACTGAGCTCCCCCTTCTGGTGGTTGCAGACTGCTAACATTTATCTACTTAAAGAGAAGATGTCAGGTAGTTTATGCTAACTTCTCTGAGATCAGGATGTGATAGAGGAGAGAAGCTGAGCTCTGTGATATATAGGGTTATATGATAGAGGAGAGAAGCTGAGCTCTGTGATATATAGGGTTATATGATAGAGGAGAGGAGCCAAGTTTGATATCCTTCCTTAATGTCTAATGTTGGAAACGCCCCTCTAACTATTTTCTCTTCCTTTTGCAGTGTTGCGCTAATGAATCACAGCTGCTGCCCCAATGTGATTGTGACCTATAAGGGCACCATGGCTGAGGTCCGGGCCGTGCAAGAGATCAGTGCTGGAGATGAGGTGAAAATGCTGCCTTGTTGTTGTTTCTGTAATTACGGTGTGCTGCACCTGTCTGTAGAGGCTTTACTGCTCCCCTCCCCTCCTCACCTCACCCCAATGAACTACAACACCCAGACCTTGGCTACCATGGTGGCATCAATAGAATACAATATATTACAGAAAAGCTGTGCGGAAACAACAATTAGGGTATATTAACATGGCTGATTTGGATGCTGTTTTGGTGCAGATTCCACCCCCAAAACCACAGCAAAAACGACTCCCAACAAACCTTTTAGTTTATTTTCATTGATTCCTATGAAAGTTTTTCTGCACGGGACATGCCGTTTTTCATGTGTAATTGCCCATAGAAATCAATGGCTTCAAAACCTTGTCCACAAGTGTGGCGCATTTTTGGACACGGTTTTGATGCATTTGTGGATGCGGATCCGCTCCCAAAAACCTACCTGGCACAATATTTGAGTGTCCGAATGAAAACCACACCTAAAACGTGCATCTCCAAAACCTCAACAAATCCTCGTCTTCTGCTTTTGAGGTGTTTTTCAGCTGATTTGGATGCTAAAAATCAGCCGTGTGACCCTGGCGCAGACTCGCCGGTTCTACCTCCTGTTTTTAATAGTGTACGATGCAACAGTCTGTATGAAAGGGTCTCACAGCACTTTGTAAATTTGTCCCGCTCTACGCCAAAAGTTGTCTCGGCCATGCCACTTTGAAACTGTTATTTGTACGACAGTTTCATCCAAACTTTGGCACCTTTTTGCCGCGTTGGTCGATTCCGGCACAACACGCGCATTCAGAAGTGTTGTCTGCCGTATGAGGCACCAGTTTTTGGAGTACGATGGTTCATACATCTATAGAACAGGGCTGCAACAGTTTGACTCAAAGCACGCCAAGTAGAGGATTTTCCCAAGTAGAGGATTTCATTCCAAAACACCCATGTGAAATTCCACCAGTGTGAACCGCGCCTTAGGAATTCCTCGAGTGCGATATAATGTGACATTTTATTTTTGGCTTTGTTCCTGAAAAGTCTCTTCCCTTGCATGTGAATTTCAGATGCATTTTAGATGACTAACAATTCATGAAGCCTGATTAATCTGGGGTTTATCAGGTCCCATTAATATTGGCTTAAAATAATGTTTACTTTATTAAAGGGGTTGTCTCGCTACAATGATTGGGTTTTAATTTAAAGATCTTTAAAAAACAAGCAATACAAATGTCCTACTGATTTTGAGCTAGCCCTGTTAGTATTACTACATCAGCTTCTCAAATCTCTATAGCACCGACCTGTTGATCCTTATCTTACTGGCTGTCAGGTCTGAATGACTCATCACCTTTGAAGACAGGTCGGAGCAGAGAGCCCCTCCCGCACAGAATGCTTCTGTAGTGGAGGGAGGAGGAGGGAGGGGGAGGGAGGACTCTGGCGTCTGTGTCCGAGCTGCCTGGATTAACCCTGTGTGTGCCTGCTTCCTCCTGCTCTCTACACAGATAGATGTGACAGCAGTGACCCTGTCTGTTACTATAATCATGATATGTCTTTGGAACTGTGACTATACTAATACTATACAAATCAGGCATGTGAATACTTTATGCTCTCCTGTATTAGGGACACATCCTGAGTATAGTAACACTGCCCTTTGTTGTTGCTGGAGATGTGGAGACTTGTAAGCTAAGCAGGGGATATAGGAACACATGCATCCCCTCTGCTCTATTAGCACACAGCTTCATATTCCTCTCTACACTCCTAGATCAGCCCTCTCCTGCAACAGACCTAGGAAGGCACACACAGGGTTGAACTCTGAGAGCAAACCCCCTCCCCCCCCCTGTATAGAAGTTACGTAGCTGCCTGTGTGCTGATGGGAGGGGGGGAGAGGGAGCAGAACAGACAGACGAAGAAGCACGCCCCTCAGTTCAACTTACCAGGGACACTGACAGGCTGAAAGCTCGTAATGAGACAACTCCTTTAAGGCCACTTTACACTTTTTTTTTTTTTTTTTTTTTTTTTATTTGGATGCTGAATTTTCAACGTCCAAATTGGCATCAAAACCTTGTCTGAAAAGCGCTTCAATAGAGCAATTTTCAGATGAGGATTTGATGAGGTTTTCCGACATTGTTTTCTTTCTGAAACGCCCATACAAATTATTGGCCAGGGCAAAAACTGCATCGAAAAATGCACCTAAAACAGTGCTGAGGTTTTGGAGGAGGTTTTGAAGCTCTCTCCACACTTGAATTGACGTGACACTAAAGGGCCATTCACACGGCGTTTTTGGATCCGAAAATTGCATTCAAAAACGCAGCATTGATCGGCTCCTAAACAGATCCAACATGCGGCTGCGTGTTGGATGCGGCAGGATCGCACCCGATCGTTTTAAAATAGGGCTCATGCCGCGTCTTTCGGATCAAGAATTGACATGTCAATTCTTGGAACAGATCAGAAAGACGCAGTGAGACGCACATCAGCGATCACTCGTGTGACTGTCGATGCATGTCTCATATTAAAAGCAATGTAAATCACACTGCACGTTATTAGATACTTGTGTAGGGTCCGACAGACTGATAAAACCACGTGTCTAAAAGCGTATGTTCACATGGACTCAACACGCCGTGTGAACATACCCTAAAACAGCGCTCAAAGAAGCGAAAAAGACGCCCAGAAAAACCATGTTTGTGTGAACTACAACACTGGAATCGATGAAAATGAACAAGGGGCATTTTGGAAGGTGTGGTTTGTTTTTTTTTGTTTTTTTTTTTGTTTTGTTTCTGTTTTTTGAAGTGGAAACGTTCTGAAAACCGCATCAAAATCAGCAGTGTGAACTTACCCTAAGGAGAAAAATGCTACTATATGGCATCAGTCATTGGCCTCTGCTATATGTAGCTATTTTTCAGAGGCATCCATCAGCCATAGCCTATTACAGTTTCCATTAAACATATAAGATTATTGGTTGCTGTAGGTGGAATAGCATAGTCTATCACTACTATGCTGTACTAAAAAAATAAAAATTCTGACTCCTACTGAAGAGATGGAGACCAAAAGGACAGACTGGCTTCTAATAGGACGTCAGCCATAGCCTATTAAAGCTTCTATTAAATGTTTAAGGTTTTTGGATGCTGTTGGCTGGAATAGCATAGTCTACCACTAACACTACCCTGTTTCCCCGAAAATAAGACCGTGTCTTATATTAATTTTTGCTCCTAAAGACGAGACAAGACTTATTTTTAGGGGATGTCTTATTTTTCCATGAACAAAAAAATCAACATGTATTAATATACTGCAGTGATTTCATCACAAACATCAGCAGAAGCAGCCAAACTTTTATAAATTTAAAAAAAAAATGCACTAGGTCTTATTTTCGGGGGATGTCTTATTTTCGGGGAAACGGGGTAGCTAACCACTATTCAATAGCTTTTTTTCAGTGTTGCACATAACCAGAGACGAGGCAAATAGGGCACAATCTTTGGCCTCTATCCAGTGAATGGAGCCCTATTGATGCTTGGTTAGGGCGCTTTCCTGGTATACAACCTAATGTTCATCACATACGTGACTGGAGCCTTAATGACCCATAACCCTCATTCTCCATTCTGTACCTCGTCAGGTCTTCGCAGACCTCCGGTGTACAGCCCCAGCTTTGCTCCGTCTCCTCTTTCGTTAATAGAAATATACCCTGACGTTCTGCAGGAGGTATTTATGAGGACCTCTGGGAAATTCTAAGTTTGAGGACACTTGAGAAACCATTGCTATAAAAAGATTTGACATATAGGGAGTAGATTTCCACCCTGTGGTTTATAGCCTCCTGGATAGAAGCCATTACATGTAAGACAGGAGTGGAGCGCCCCGCTATGAGGGATCGTTACACAGTAGGATAGAACCAGCCTCTGGATTATCCGGATAAACGTGACTGCATGAGACCAAGGCACTTTGGCAGCGAGCCCTTGTCTGTTCCCATCTTTCTGGAAGTCCGATTACTGCGTGGAATCTTGATAAGATCTACAAGACTGCTATAGACGGGTGATGAAATTGTCTTCCCTCAAAAATGTCCACGCTGTGACTTCAAATACTGCCTCCAGCAGCTGTTGCAGTGTAAAGTTACCTTGTCCTGTGGGTCCCTCTTATGGCCAAAAGCAGTAAATACATTTATCCCAAAATGTTAGACAGAATTGGATGTAAAACTTCTAAGACTTATGGACATTCTAAAGAGACGATCCCCAATTATTTCCCTCTATTTGCTACAGCATAGAGTCACTAATAGAGTGGACCTGGCCCAGCTACCTACATAGAGCACTGTTCATTTGCCACGTGTTAGTATATTGTTTCTGAGATGGCCTTGTCTTGGGCCTGTCTTCATTACTCTTTCCTAATTTCAGGTGTTCACCAGCTACATAGATTTGCTGTACCCTACAGAAGACCGAAATGACCGACTTAAGGATTCTTATTTTTTCACCTGTGACTGCAAGGAGTGCACCACCAAGCAAAAGGTAGAGGGATCATATCATAAGGTGTTCCGAAATGGCGCGTGTATAGGTAGGGTTACATGGGCTGCATGCTCATTAGCGAGGACATGTATGAACGGGGCTGCACCAGAAGTCTGGTGTCTTTTCAGCCCGAGATCTAGCGCAGCCCCGTTCGCTAGGTCTTTAACCAGGCGCACTCCCATATCAGGCGCCATACAGAGCGCCCGTGGCACTTTGTAATGCGCCTGAGATCGGGGGGCGTGCTGGAGGTGGGGCGCACTACAACCGTACAAAGTTACACATTTATAGCTTCAGTACGGCAAATCCAGGCGCATTACTGCTGGAAGAGGTAGAGCACTTTAAAAGTGGTTTACCTGAGCTTGAAGTGTAATTTCTGTGCCTGATTTATAACCCGCTGTAGAACAGGTTCATAGATTCAGGCGCATTCTACACTATTATACGCGTAAAAATTGGCGTCTAAGCGGCATAATTCATACATTTCGCCTTCTTGTGGACCTCAGCTCTTACAGGTGCAGTATCAGTCCATATCTCGCCCAGACCCTGATGGATATAGAGTATGGCCAGAAGTATAGTGCGAACAGACCCCCAAAAAACGGAAGAGGAGGAGGGCGGGGCTCAAACATCGGAGGAAGAGGTTGGGGGGAGACCCGAAGAATAAGGAATTTTTATCATCGATTGTGAATCTTTCCAGTCAAATATTGTCTGAAGATATGATATCAGTGTTAGACAAAGGTTTAGGATTTTCCCCTACAGCCAATTTTGATGTATACCAAACCTTGTTAGACGTAAACCGATTAGTGAGGCAGATCACTGTCAAAAATCATTTTTCCAAACCTACGTCCCTTGAAACTTCAGAAGCAATACAAGTGCTAGATAAAGGTAGAACAGAAGTGATTTATGAGGATACCGTGCCAGATTTGCAGGAGTTGATTAGCATCACCAGTTTGAGACAGCTGGAGAGCGAGTCAACTCCTTCATCGGCAGGTCTAAATTCAGACACTCCTTTTTCAGTGCGCAATGAATATTTCTATCCATTACACTCTAGACTTAGTACCATGGAAATTTTCCAGGATAGAATAGAGGAGGATTTAATAGATTTACATCATAGAGTTAACAGCAATCCTTACTTACAAGGGGAGAAGAATCTAACTATACAAGAACAAAAGGCCCTCAAAGATCTGCAGATAAATGAGATTGGTTATAAAACAAGCAGACAAAGGGGGGAGCATTGTGCTCTTGGACAGGGATCTGTATCGACGCGAATTTCTTCTTCTCTCTGTCAGATACATCCAAGTATAGACAGGTGCAGAATGATCCAACTTATGTTAGTAAAACAGGGTTTGAATTACGTATTAGAACAAGGAGTTAAGAATGGGAGTTCTCACAACCCAGTGGCTGAAAAGATGATCATTGACAATCCAATAATGCCCATTTTTCACGCACTGCCGAAGTGCATAAGGGGGTATTCCCGCCGCCCTTTCGGCCCATCGTCTCAGGTATTGGCTCACTAAATGAGCACCTGGGACGATGGGTCGATGTACAGTTACAACCTATAGTCATGGGTTTGCCTGGTTTCCTTCGGGACACTAAACAGTTAGTGTATACCATGGAGAGATGTTCCTGGCCGACTGGGGGGTCCTGGTTGTCATGTGATGTGGTGGCATTATACCCCAGCATCCCACACAGCCAGGCCCTCCCAGTCTTACAGGACTTTCTATCCAGATTCAGCAACTATACTAAAGAGAAACAGATGTTTATAGTATTGGCAGTAGAATTTTTGTTGGCGAATAATTTTTTCATGTTTGATAAGAGTTATTACTACCAAGTTTCAGGGGCTTCTATGGGAGCGCGTTTCTCACCCTCTTTAGCCAATATCTATATGTTCTCTTGGGAAGAGAAATTTCTATTTAATCCACAACAACCATTTGTAAGTTGTATAAAATGGTACTCAAGATTTATAGATGATTTGATTTTCATCTGGGTAGGGGAGGAAAACCGAGTGAAAGATTTTATTGAATATATTAATGACAACCATATGGGTTTAAAATTTACTTTTGAACATCAAAAAAAGTCCCTGAATTACCTGGATGTCACGTTAGTAGGTGGAGAGGATGGAAAAATCAGCATTAAGCCATACAAGAAGCCCATGCATAGAAATACAATTCTTAGAGCCAACTCCTGTCACCCCTCCCATGTCATAAAAAATATGCCCATAGGTGAGCTTATCAGAGCAAAAAGGAATAGTACCTCAGAGGCAGAGTTTGTCATACAACAAAAAAACATCTGTACAAACCTCAGATGAGAGAGGCTTCTCACAACAACTTTTAGACAAAGCTATCCATAAGGTGAATAAAAATGGAAAGAAACCAATTATTGTTAAAAAACAGAGGAAGGATGAGACAAAAAATCAGGGAATAACATTCTCAACAAACTACAGTAACCAATATAATCGAATAGTAGACATAATAAAAACACATCTACCCATTTTGTATGTCAATCAATCGATTAAACGTATGTTACAACATAACATAAGATTTGTTTCTAGAAAAGCTCCTACAATAGGGTCACGTGTGTCACCGAGTTTATTCTGTGACACAACATCCAAGCCAGTACGTGGTTAGACTTGAAGGATTCCATGGATGCGGCCATAAAATATGCAAAACGTGCAAATATGTGAAAAAAACAACGGCCTTTACTTCTTACTCCAACAATAAAGTTTTTCAAATTAAAAGCTTTATCAATTGCAACACAAAATCAGTGATTTATCTGATAGGCTGTGAAAGTTGCAAAGTGCAATATGTTGGTTGCACTACTGGCCCCCTCAAAGTTCGTGTTAGGAGACATATGTCGGATGTTGATAAATTAGAACAATTCAAAACCTCAGCAGTCTCCAAACACTTCTCAGAAATACACAAAGGAATCTGAAAACACTCACCATAACAGGCATAGAACAGGTATACAAGACAACAAGAGGAGGTGATTTACACAGGAAACTCCTAGCTAGGGAGGCCTGGTGGATTTTCCACCTGGATACCAGAGTCCCTAGGGGTTTAAACACTCGTCAGGACATTCAATACCATTATTAACATAGCATATAGATTAGAGCAGTTGATAGGGTTTCAGCGGAATGGAATTAAATATAAGTGTTTTTATATATTGTAAACTTATAAAAAAAAAAAAAAAAAAAAAAAAAAAAAAAATTTTCTTAATTAATAGGTACCTATTGCATACACCAAAGGTCCTATATAATGGAGAGGCAACACATGCAAATTAGCCATGAGTAAGGGTCATGTGACCCGAAACGCGTCGGCAGTTGGTCTCCATTCTATCTGAACCATTGGAGGTGAAGGGTCTCTTGTTTGTGGAACATTGTATGGATTTTAATGAAGATGCAAATAAAATTGTGGTGATTTTACTATAAGCCCGGTCTGCACCTGCTTAACAAATCCTCTCTCCTGGATACATCACTACCGCAAGTTGGAGCTGGTTCGTTTGTTTGCATGATGTATGGCCAGACGTGGTACACTTTCTTTTTGTCTGTCCTGGTGTGTCCTCTGAATCGAGCATACTTACTGACCTGTAAATCCCTCAGGGTAAGGCCACACGGGGCGGCATTGATCAGGGTTAATGGCCTTTTGGTTTCATGGGTAAAGCGGCCATTTGTCTGGAAATTCATACAGATTTTAATAATCAATCAATTGAAGAACTGCGGCGTCCACAGTGAATAAAAGCGGGCGAGTTCATATTTAGCACATAGAAAAACAAGCTAAAGCCAGCTCACCCTTTAGTAGATGAATCGCACGGACCTCCGGGACCACGGCACTGTTCCAACATAGAGAAGCAGAAAATGTCCAGCGAGTTCTCAAATAAAAGCAGCACTTGATTGAGGCAAACAGATAAAAACCACTTGTACAAGAGAAGAAATCTAACGCATTTCAGGCTTAATAAAAGCACAGCCCTTAGTCATAGCACTAAGGGCTGTTGTTTTGTGAGTCCTGAAACGCGTTAGATTTCTTCTCAAATGAGTGATCGCCGTGTTACATTGCGTATTTTGGATCAGTCTTTCAGATCTGTTCCAAGAATTGTCATGTCAATTCTTGGACTGAAAAACGCAGCAGGAGCCCTATAATAAACTATAGGGTGTGATCCTGCTGCATCCAAACAGGCAGCTGTGTGTTGGATCCGATCGACACTACATTTTTGGGTGCGATTTTCGGATCCAACACGGATCCAAAATCGTATCCAGCAACGCCGTGTGAACATACCCAAAGAGGTGCCTGACCGGTGCTGAGCCGGTGGCGAGGTGGCCAGCATTGGTCTCTCCAGGCTTCCCAGCTATTGAAGCTATGATTCTTCTGAAGTGCTGCAGCACCTTCGGCTATGTCTCCATTGGACTGGTCGTCTAGAAATGCCGTAGCAAAGCTAGAAATCTATTGCTTCATACGGTTCTAGTGCTCTCCACCTCCTGCACGCCCCCTGTAAACAGGCGCATTACAAAGTGCCGCAGGCGCAATGTAATGCATCCGAGAGTGGCGTGCGGGAGATTTAAAAATGTATGAACGGGGTTGCGCCTGAGATCGGGCTGAAAAGACGCCAGATATCTGGCGCAGCCCTGTTCATACATATCGCCCATAATGTATTGACTAGGTACACTGGCTGTTTTAGCCCTGTGCTGGTCCGGAGAACAGGGTTACCTGGGCCCAGCAGAGAAGTGGTGAAATTAGTCACTTGGCAACATGGGAATAGCTGAGCGCTCTGACCGGTCTGTATTTCTCTACAGGATCCAGCAAAGTTGGAGGTCAGGAAAGTTAGTGACCCCGGAGCCCCTCAACGTACGGAACATGATCCAGACCCCGCAATGTGGTGGGGGATTTCCGGGGGGAAAATTACAAAAAATATCCTTTTGTTTTTATTTAAAATTTTTTTTTTTTTTTTTTTTTTTTCTATCCCCAATATTTTTTAAGACGGACCCCCCACCTAATGTGGGACTACCACACCCAGCAGGCAGTCAAGGCACAGAGTTGCAATTTCCACGCCGATGTATAGAATGGAAATTCAAGGAGCAAGGTCAATCTCCTATGTCTGGGGAAAAAGCCCAGTACCCTGACCTCCCCCCCTTTGGGGTGGTCATGGGTCCGACGCCTTACATGGCACGTCGTCCAGTCTTGTTTTGTTTTCAGATACGTCTAGCAACCCAAAAAATCTTTTTCCCCCCATGAAAACACAGCATGGGAAAAACGGGGATAGCTGTTGGATCACCAATTGTTCGCTAGAACCAAATTACACCAGGCTTTTTTTAAAAATTTCTATTAAATTCATGGGGCTTGGGGAAATTGAAAAAACCCCCCCTCCGTCTCTTTAAAATGGCCCTTTCTTTCGTAAAATTTAAAGGGGGTTCCTACCTGTTTGATGTTTTCTACCGTGTTTGTAAAGGGGCTATTGGGGTACCCTTCTTGGGAAACGAATTTTGAACCGATTGCACCTGCACAGGATTCTCCACTGGTTTTTTTTTTGGACAAACCGTTACCCCGAATTCAAATCTCTTTTTGAAAATTAAGAATTTTGGGACAACCTCCATTTTAGCCAACACCTTTTTCCCCCGTGCTGAATAGGAGGGGTCCCACTTCTGAGACCCGCACTTGTCAGACTTTGCTGTAATATCCTATCTATAAGCCATTAAAATCTATGGTGCGAACACTCCTTTTAATTCAGCATCTGTTAATCCAGAGAGTCTATTAGAGACCAGAAGTGGAAACTTGATTAGCTTCTTCTTTCTCTGGCCGTCTGATACTCCAGAATCTCCGGTCAAGCCTTACAACGTTTTAATAGGAGGAATTGGTTGTTTGTTATTGCCCATCTCTCCTTAACTGTGACACCTCCTGCCGAGCTTCTGGAAATATGTGAGTTGAGCATAGAGAAGATGGGAGCGGTGTTTGAGGACAGCAACGTCTACATGTTACATATGATGTACCAAGCGATGGGAGTCTGCTTATTTCTGCAGGACTGGGAGGGAGCCCTAAAATATGGGCAGAAAATTGTCAATCCATACAGGTAATGATCCGGCTTCCAGGTTAATTATAGGGGGTGTACAGGATTAGAAAAACATGGCCGCTAACTTCCAAAAGCTGCACCACCTCTATTCATGGGTTGATATTGGGCCTAACCTGTATTACCATGTGCAGCTGGTGGTGCTGATTTTTGACAAAAGTAGCCATTTTTTCTGATCCTGGACAAACTTTTTTTTTTTTTTTTTTTAAAGTTAACTCCACCAAATGTACATTTTTCAATTCGTGGATTTTCCGAGTTGTGTAGTCCGGCAGCCCTATGGGATGTGAATGGAGTGATCATGTGTTCCTTTCAAACCTGGGAACGTCGGGATCCTGGTTCTTGTGATCAGTGAGAATCTGAGAGGTCAGGCACTTCTGACTGATCCACAAGACAGGTGGGAAGCCGTCCTTTCTTTTGGTCACAGAAGCTATATATAAGCTGGCCATAGATGTCCCGAACTCTATGCTGTTTCGGTAGGGTGGGGGGTGGGGGTTAACCATCTGTTCAACACCTCTGGTGACACTTTTTTTTTTTTTTTTTTTTTTCTTGAAGGGGTGGGTAGAGCTAGTCAGTTGTATAGGTTCAAATCCAACCATTCACATCCTGATTTCTCCTGATAAGAACCATCAGGTGACCACTGACAGCTCATACATTTTTCCTCTGTAAGCGATCTACTATCCTGGAGTTTTTCCACAGACTTGCTTTACTATGGACCCACATTATGGACTTGTATTGTGCACCATGTACTGCTGTATAGTTAGATGATGCCTCTTCTGTTATACAGAATGCAATTACATTGTGCTCTGTAAAAAGCGTGTTACTGTATTGGCTATAGATTTGACTTTACATTATGGCCTATAGTTGCCACTATGACTATACATCACGGCCTATGGATTTGACTGTACGTTATGGCCTATAGATGCCACTATAGTTGTATGTTATGGCCTATAGATTTGACTTTACATTATGGCCTGTTTCCATTATGACTGTACATTATGGCCTATGGATGCCACTAGGACTGTACATCATGGCCTATGTATGCCACTATGGCTGTACGTTATGGCCTATGGCTGCCACTATGGCTATACATTATGGCCTATAGAGAGGACTGTACATCATGGCCTATAGATGCCACTATGACTGTAAATCATGGCCTTACATGTTTCTCACTTACACCCTACTGAAATTAAAGGCCGTTTTCCAGAACAAATGGATCTACATATGCCAATCGCTGTATAGCAAGATGGTAGGTGATGGGCTGATACTTGGGCCTGTGCTGCTTACAAGCAGGATAGGGGCACTGCTAGGTACACGTGGTAGATTCAGCAAGAGATCAAACTCTAGGTAAATTATAACTTTTCTTTCACATTAAAAATCCACTCAGTGAATGATATACTATACAGCGCATAACCAAGGGCATATTATCGTGGGTGCGTATGAGAATAATGCTACTAAGCCCAAAGTAGGGAAACTACACAATACCACAATATATTCGAAAAAAAATACTAGTATGCCTATATCAATTTATTGACACAGACGTGAACAGCTCGGAGTCCTTTATTGCTTATTGATGTGCCAATTATAAGCTCCTTGGCAATTAAATTAGGCCCAAGATTTCTGACCCTATTTTATCCCTAACAATATCCTAACTAGAAGAGGAGCAATTGCTCCAAAAAGGGCGGCCCCACCTGCCGGTGGCTTTCCCTATTATATGCTACTATGTCTTGACATCCTGACACATTTCCCCCCCATACACAGATGAGTTAATTAGGGGATTATCCTGGTTTATCCGGCTCAAGCGGACTCTACAATAAGAGCATTGGATGTTAAATGAGCTCTGACAACATATTAGCAAAAGGAAAGCCACCGAAAAGTGGGGCCGCCCTTTTTGTAGCGATCATCCTCCTTTGGATAGAATATTAATAGGGCTAAAATGGGGTCAAATCTTGGACCCCAATTAATTCCTAAGGAGTTTACAATCGGCACATCAATTGGTGATTATTGGAGGGTGCCAGTTTACGTCTGTGTCAGTTTTTGAATATTTGCTATTTAACGTATGCATACTTGTATTTTTGGCCAATATACTGTGGTATAGTGCAGTTTCTGTACTTTGGTCTTATATTATTTTGGGGGCATTTGAGAATATTGCTATGTTGCCCTTGGTGTTGCATTGCATACTACATCATGTCATTGAGTGGATTAGAAGCATATATTTTAAATGTGAAATAAAGATTCTAACTAGGGCTTGGTTTACTTTACAGTGAATATAGTTGGGCACCCTGGTGACAATTTATCCATATTGCTGTGAATTTATAGATTGAGTTAGACGATCACAATCTTATGCTGGCTTTGTGTTCCAGTAAGCACTATCCTCCTTACTCCCTGAATGTCGCTTCCATGTGGCTGAAGCTGGGACGACTTTACATGGGCCTGGAAAAGAAATCAGCCGGGATAAAAGCCCTTAAAAAGGTACGTGCTGCCTTCTCCTGGAAGTATCTTCGTGACCATTCTAGTCAAGTGTAAATCCTCTTCGAGTTTGCCTTTAGTTATGTACTGAACCCTGATGACATCTGCAGGATTTGTCGAAGTAACAAAAAATAGAAAATTCAGGCCACTTACTGCCACCTCTAGGGGACACTTACTGCATCTTAAAGGAGAGATGTTCCCCTTTCTGAGCCACTCATTGCCTCCCAGACAGCCAGTACACTCTGCTATGCACTGATGAGGAGCAAAACCCCGAAACGGATGTCTGTAGATGTGTGATAGTGGCTTGGCTAATATCCTTTTTACTTTCTAAGTATTCAGTGAGTCTGAAGCAAATTGAGGATTTGTTACATCCAATAGAGGGCACTTGAGCTTCTCAGCTCCTTTCCCATAATGCCTTGTGATATGCAGATGCTTAGTGGAGGGCAAAAAGGCAATTCAAAATTCCACACACATAAATGGTGTTTTCTCCAAGGAGAGATTTGTGGCGTGTGTGTGTGCGTGTGTGTGTGTGTGTTTTTTTTATTGGAGTAATACAAAAATTCCACATTGTAAGAGGGTTGGCCAAGATTAAGGGGGAAAAAGAAGAAAATGTGCTCAACAATCAAGGATATAAGGTCCCAGTATCCAGACAATGTAAAATTTGACTTTTAATAAAGCATAGTTAAAAACCACTAAAACCAGGAATGCAGAATTGGGAAAAACGACAACGCGTTTCGGAGACTGTGTTCTTAATTGACTAATGACGCCATTTCCAAAAAGCCGTTTTTGTATACCTTCTACGTTTATTGGGGGTGAGCTGAATTTTATTTTTTTGCAAGATTTTAATGGGGTGTTCTGAACAGAACAAATGCTCGTTAGTTGGGGCATGAAATAGAATAGAAGAAAACAAGAATTCCCTTGTAGACGCTCTCTCTGTCGCTGCGGCCGCCCCTGTGGTCCCGGAAGTAGATTTCCCTATTCATTTGTCATGTGACCACTGGGGCCTGTAAATGGCTGCACCTGTCACGTGAAGAATGCATGGAGAATTTACTGCTGAGATCAGCGGGACGGCCGCAGTGATGAAAAGAGCGTTGACGAGGAAGTATTCTTCATTTTTCTATATTATGCCCCGATGGACTAGCGAGCCTTTGTTACTGTCAGAACACCCCGTTAAGGAGCCAATAAAAGTCGCCCTTTACATTTTTGTACATCTTGTTTTTTCTTTTTTAGGCCATTGCTATAATGGAAATCGCGCACGGCGCTGATCATCATTACATTGCAGAAGTTCAGAAGGAGCTGGTCCAGTGAAGTATGAGGGCTATGCAATGCACTTCTCCCTAAATGTTTGCCGGAATGCAAATGTCTGTCTGTATGGACCTGCTAAGCAAAGTGCTGCTTTACCCCCGTGTGTTAGCGCTGAAGACCAGAAATCTATTTATTGTTCATCCTGTCTTGGCATGTGAGATGTTTGGAGATCGATCACCCATAGCACTCGGGGGCTTCTTAACTAAAACTGGACTACTTGTTCATGCCTCCAAATTCCGGCAGGAGGCAGTTTTGGAACACTCATCCTTTGGTGAACTGTAGCCTCTGCTGGGGTTGTAGCATGTTAAAGGGCTACATGTCCAACGCTTGTGTAGCAAAAATTTGCAGGAATAATTAATATTTCTAACTACTTTTTACTTCCAATGGAATTCTGAAATTGATTCCATTCTCCAGTTTCTCCGTTTTGTGAGGTGTTGCTTGGACCGCTTTGCACAGGACCCAGTGCTCTTATTTGATGACGGTGGCCTAAGAGTACATCTCTTATTCACACCTGCAACCTATACTGTATCTTTTATTTTGGCATTTGTTTTATGGTTTAGATGAGAATTTATAATTTTGGAATTTTTTTTTTCCTCCCCTGCATTCAGTTGCCTGCAACCACGGTTTGCCATTGAGTTTTATTACAAAATTGCTGTTTCACGCTGCAAAGTAATAAAAAAAAAAACGTTAACATGAGCAGAAATCTGTTATTTGGGAGGGTTGTTCATACAGGATATTTGGTTGAGTATATGGCCAGTAACAAAATTAAATGTTGCCAAACTCTCTGACACCCCCCTCCCTTTACATCACTTTTTCACCTCGTTCATGGTATCCATTGGGATATTGTAAAAATGTATCCTAGAGGTGCCGTGGCACCGGCGCGATTGACTTCTGTAGGGATTGCTTGGACTATTTATTTATTTTTCTTGTTTAGTAAATGTGTCCAGTTTTTACACCATGGAAGAAAAAGTTCGGGCCCAACGCTCGTTAATTGAACCTCAGTGAGGCGTGGAATATTAATAAAGGTTTTATTAAGTAAAAACAAACTCATGCAATGAACTAAAACCTTATAAAAACCTAAAGGAATAAAATCGCTAACGACGCGTTTCTCGCCGATACCGGCACTACCTCAGGAATTGTCAATCAATTCCTGAGGTAGCGCTGGTATCGGTGAGAAACGCGTCTAGTTATTCCTTTATGTTTTTATAAGGTTTTAGCTCATTTCATGAGTTTTTTTTTTTTTTTTTCTTACTAAAACCTTTATTAATATTCCACGCCTCACTGAGGTTCAATAGACGAGCGCCGGGGCCCGAACTTTTTTTTTTTTTCCACTGTCCACGCCCGCTGCTGTGATTCTTGCTACTTTGGAGAGGAGACCCACAGCTCCTGCTCAGAGACTCCGATCAAGTCCTGTAAATGCTTATGAGAGTTGTGCCTCTAAACTAGCTGCACAACTCTGTCAGGTGAGCCCGCACACTGCTCTTCACTGCACATACTGTATACTGCACAGACGTACTTCACCATAGGAGCGCCCCCTCTGTATTTTTCCTTTCCTCTGCAGTTTTTGCACCGGACACAAAAGCCTAGTCGGCTACTTTTGTGTCTGGTGCAGGAAACGGACAGGTTCACTAAATAGAGCAAATGTAGTCCAGTGGCCTCTGCTGGGATACATTTTTATGGTATCCAAACGGATACCACAAACGGGGGCAACAAAATGTGTGTGGGTGTTTCAGAGCAGGTTCATAAACTCAGATGCATTCTATGCTATTAATGGGCGCAAAGCATTGTCATCTGAGCGCCAAAATACAGACAAGTCACCCTTGGTGTATTTTGCAGCAGTAAAAGCTAAAACCAGCAATGGATCCAAAACAGACAAACCTTTTCATTATATTTTTTTTCTGTAGAATCCAGTCCTGGTTTTTTTGGGTTTAATGCGGCAAAAATCAGTCAAAACACCTTTTGAACCCAGCCTTTCCCTTTTGACCTGGTCGCCTCCTTTTTAAAGGGGGTTTTCTGTTTAACAAAATTAAAAAGGTTTTCTGGGCCAAAGAAAAAAAAGAAAAAAAAGGTGTTCCTTGTTCCTGAATGTGCCTCCTGTTCTTCTGTTTACCCCGTTTAAAACAGGATGAACGCCCTTTCCCTTTTCCCTCACTTTGGCAGTAAATGGTGATGTGAGCAGAGGCTCTGCTGTGGTGGTGTCCTGTTCAGAGACCCAACGCTGGAACTGGGGAGTGTAGTTTTAATTTTATTTGGTAGCAGTAGCCTATTTTTACACAAGCTAGCCACTTTGAAATTCTGCCTATGCTGCTGTGATCACAGGACATTAGGGATAGAAATATATGTTACGGTTGAAGTGCAGCCGTGCTGTGGCCAGTAGCGGTGTAGTCTATTATCAACGGCCAGGTGGTTCTGGCGGAGTTGACCTGCAGATTCATGCAGCATGCCGTTTTTGGTCACCCAGCCCTGAGTCTGTGCCCTATTTTTCTACCCTCAAGGGAGTTTCAAAAAGTATTAATAGCAGCAGCTGCCATTTGGGATTGTGGGTGTCCAACTTCTGCCACCATCAGCTGATGAAAGAAATGCAGTGCTTCAGTAAGCACTACAGCCTATTCGTTACTCATCAGGCACCTCTGCATTTCTTGCACTTCTGTCCTATTTACTTGAATGAGAGTAATCAGCAGGACCAGGCACGGCCACCTGAAATGTATGCAGCTGAGCCTAACCTACGGGTAGTTCACAGCGCCAGAAATCCGTCAATCAACTGATTAGGGTGACAAAAGTCAGACCATCTCCCTCTGTTATGAAAGGGACTCTAATATCCCTGACGAAATACCTAAATAAGGTTAAATTTAAAACATAACTTTTCCTCATACCCTATTAATAAGCATATATAGGGAAGTCTCCGATGTCACACATGGCAATCATTTGTTTAATATGGCCATGTTTGCAATGGGTTTATAGTAACTCGTGTGCCCCAGAGGTCATCCTGATGCTCTTCCAAGTGAGTTTCTTTAACCTGCCATCAATGGATCCAGCTATGTCGTCCAGACCAAACAGAAACTTTTAGAGATTGCAAAAAGGGACACATTAGGCCACAGGTGTCAAACTGCGGCCCTCCAGCTGTTGGGAAAATTTAAAAACTCCCACATCATTTGTAAAAATTATAACAGGGGGAATGATGGGAGTTGTAGTTTCCCAACAGCTGGAGGGCCGCAGTTTGACACCACTGCATTAGGCCATGCCCAAACAAATTACACCACGCCGCACCTAACAAAATTATGCCCCGTCCCTCCAGCAGATCAGTGCCAACACAACATCTGCATTACTGGGGCCTATATATATGTATTTATATAAAGTAATGAATTGTATATACAGAACTCCATACAAATAGCTGTAAGACTATGTTCTATGGATGATACCTCTATATAATGGCCATATAATACTGCTATACAAGGAGCAAATGTCACTGTACTGTTACTGACCACACCAAGATTAATATCATCAATGATACTGCTACCTACACAAAGATCAAATCATTCTGCCACACCATGACCACATAGTGACTACCACAACTACATAACATCAGCAGCACTCAAAGGCACTAAAAATGGTCAGAGGACATTTTTTGGAAAAGCATTTCTGCTACTATAAAATGCATGAAAAAATTTGAGGTGTTTCTTTTACAAGTTTTGATCAAAAATGTACATGTCCACCCACCGTGGCAAGGTGACCCCAATTCAAGTTGGAACCTACGCTACATGCTACCTCTCTTGGGGCGACATGTATGAATTCGAATGCGTACTTTTTTTTTTCTACTTGGCGCCGACACTCTAGTTCTCCAGAGTGTAGAATGCGACAGTATGAAGATTTTTGGCGCATTACATAGAGCTCAGTGCACCAAGTTTGGCGCATTACACTCTATGCCCATACAAAGTTTGGCGCATTAGAGTGCTCTATGTAATGTGCCAAAATCTGTTCTATTCTGCACCTTCTATATCTATTTAAAAACTGTGGTGTTGGCACCAAGTAAAAAAAAAGTACGCATTTGAATTCATACGTGTCGCCCTTGGTGTCCAGACCTCCACATTTCAGGGTTAGAAGGTTCCAGCTATAAACCTGATCTGATTAAAAAGCCTGTGTAGGTGGGCGGAGTGCATAAACCAAGCTTGGGACTAGCCACCTCCCCAAACAGTCAAAAAACAAAACCTGGTCAGCACATCAGTTTTGAAAAATAAATGTATAGGTGCACACTGTTGTGGCAGGCAATAGCTATGCAAAAACAATTCAACATCAGCAGCACTCTAAGGCAATAAAAACAGTGAAAGAGGACATAAGAATTTTTTGGAAAAGCATTTCTGCTTACATAGTGACTGAATAATACCTCCACACCATGGCCACATATCATAACCACAAAGTGACTGAATACCATAATACCTTTACCACATATCACCACATAAAGATAACATATCACCACCACAGTGACTAAATAATACCATACACTATGACCAAATAGTGACTGAATAATACCATAACACTATGACCACATAGTGACTGAATAATACCATAACCACATAGTGACTGAATAATACCATAACCACAGTGACTAAATAATACCATAACACCATGTCCACATAGTGACTGAATAATACTGCAACAGCATGACCAGATATCAGCACCACATAGTGACTGAATAATACTGCCATACTGATCCCGAATACACCCCATTACACTGCTATCAATATTCCTGACACAGTGACCATACAGTGGTAGATACAAGTTGAACAAAGTTTGTGCAGACAAGTGATTACAGTGCAATCAAATTCATTGATTCACAGGTGACGTCTTCTCTGTTGGGAGTTGTTTCCTTTCTTCATTTCTTCCACATCGCTATGACCACTTCTCCCGGCCTCGTCCCTGCAGAATTAACCACCCAAACATCATACACGCTGCACTTTTCCAGCACCTCCCTACCAATTCCCACCTCTGTACAAACTCCCCTGGGGTGATAAGTGAAGTAGGCGAGGTATGGGGCAATAGACAGTGGTCAGGAGCTTATAGAGTGTTAGGTGAGGGTTGTATTTTGTGTTGCCACAAGGGTGAAAGAGGAGGTACAGGCCACAGCTTACAGGCACAATCTCCTGGGGGGAGATAGAGGACCAACCCTCTGGAGATTGTGGTGCGGCTCTGGCCTGTTCTCCATTCCCTGCACCCCCAGATGATCAGCCACAGCCGTGACCTTCAGGGGTGCAGGTGATGAAGTTTAATACTATTGGATTTGTTAGACTACGTCGGACCAGTGTAGCATCTATTTATAAACCAAAATGGTCAGCGGGGTCCGGGTGAGTTTATTTAAATAAGCTTTGTGTGTTTCTTTTCCCCATTTAATTCTAGTGATTGTAATGGAGGCATCTGAAGGCACCTATATTACTAACCCTTAAACGCTTCCTGGCTTGGTGTCAGCCAGCGGAAGTTTTTGTAAACCCAAATGCTGACACTAACCTCTTGTAACTAATACCTCAATACCCAACGCACCAGGGGTACCGGGAAGAGCTGGGTAACCATCAGAAGCAGAATCTCTAATTTTAGGGTACACTTCTGGGGTGGCTGCATGCTGGTACTCAGAGTTGGAGGGGACCACTATCCATGGACCTTCTCATTTTGATAGTATCAGGCTTCAGCTGCCAGTTTTACCTGGACTGGTTATTGAAATTGGGCGGGACCCCAATGAAGGGGGGGGGAGGGGACAGGGAGGGTAATAGTTTAAAGGCATAGTAATCCTAGTAATAAAAAGCAGAAAACGCCAGCTCAGCACTCTCATGTACCGGATTGCACGGCTGTACTTCTGTAAAGTCCATCCAAGGTAGCATAGAAGAAAAGGATGCTAGCAACGCCGGAGTTCATCAAATAAGATGCATTTATTGATGGACAAACCATGGATCAAAGCGTGGAGCAGGAATAATGAGGTGAAAACAGGTGCAAAAGCTGACGCTGTTTCGAGTCACTTGGACTCTTAATCGTAGCATAACTTTGCACTATTACATACATACATATATTTAATAAAATAGTAAACTGACAACGATGAGACTCGCCCCGAACGGAACACGCCAAACACGAGCATCGGAATCTCGGCGGAACAGGAAAACGCGCTATAGCCACGCCCCACATGCGACGTCACGACGCGACCTGGACCAGAATGGCTCAGGAACGCATCACCACGCTCGCACTGGGGCGGACAGGACACGCCCCCTAGCAACGGCCAAGCGTCGGAGGAACGGGCAGAAACCCATCTGCAGAAAGTAACAGAGCGTGTCCCAAACTGCACATCCAAAAGACGCCACGGTAAAATCACCACCCCACATGGACGAGGAATCACGACACCGGCACCATGGAGGCATCGTTTTGCAGTTCCGTTCGGGGCGTCCACCCAGGTGAGTCTCATCGGTGCAGTTACTTTTTATTATATATATGTATGTATGTATAGTGCAAGTTATGCTACGATTAAGAGTCCATCTGTGACTCGAAACGCGTTCAGGCTTTGGCACATGTGTCTACCTTGACATGTTTCTGTCACCACGCTTTGATCCATGTTTGTCCTTCAATAAATGCATTCTTATTTGTATGAACTCCGGAAGTTGCTGGACGTTTGCTTCTTCTTCTTATAGTTTAAATCTAGTGTATGTTAAACTTTGAATTTTGCTAAAAAGTAATAAAAATGTCATAAAAATTCTCTAATTATTCTGGAAATTTGGTCAAATATAAATAATTTTGGTTCGATTGTCCTAAAAGGGGATGGTGTATTCTGATTTCATGTCAGATAGTGAGAAAAACTGCAGATGGGGCTTTTCATATATAGAGTATGGAAAACTTCTGTTTCAAAAACAGTATGTAATAAATTACTCTGAAATTTCCTTTTGAGAAAATTACATGCACTGAACAGTGAGGATTACTTGGTGGTCGTCCATTCTGGTCTGAGAAGTGTAAATATTATCAGTAATAACTTCATGATCAGTGTGACCCCCCCAACTGCCCCTCTTTGGAGAAAAAGATTGCTTTATTTTCCTTTCATATATTATGGTCTAGTATCTTATCTATCCCTCTGGAGAGAACAATGTGTTTTCCGGGAATATTCGTTTTAACAAAAATAATACTTCCTGATGGCAGTGTCTGTTTAATGGCACTCAGTATGCAGGTCCGAGAAAAACTGGTTATTTTTAGCTGTGTACCAGCGGGGAGAAGTTAAAGAACTGTAGTAATTGAAGTCTTAGGCTGAGTTAACATGGCGTATTGTGACGCGTACCTATTCGCACTGCAATATATGCCTGCCGTTGAAAGTACGCGCTAGCCACTTTCAAAGCTGTGCTACAGCCTGGCCTTCTATTCAGTATAGTGCTCCACAAGGAATACATACGGTTTTCATAGCACTCAATGAATGCTGTGATGTTACCGTATCTGCAGGGCGTACATTATGCACAAAGTATGCCCTGCAAATACGTAGTGTGAACACACCCTTAAACTCTGCCTCATTAAAATGAATTGTGCAACCTACAAATGAGGAGAGAGAAGGGGGAGAGAAAGTTGAAGCTCCAAGTTGCCAAGCGACAGCCTCAAAATCTTGGGGTTGTCTCACTACATTGATTCGTCCGGTTTTCTTGGTCTTATTTTGAATTCCGGGGCGTGGGTTTTACTGGCTTCCAATAGGCTGCAGTAGAAGACAGGTCTGTAGCTATAGCAAACCGCGAAGTGCGGGTAGGCTATTCAGGGACCGAGATCGATAAGCGTCTGTAAAGCTATAGTGACTGAGGAAGCTGATTGCAAGCCTCATACAAGAGGGGATATTAGGAATAGGTAGTACACTGATAATGACATTATATGGGCAAAGTGACTTGTTTTTGCAAGATCTTTAAACATAAAAAGCAATCCTCGTAGTGAGACAACCCCTTTAATGATTTAGAGATCTGCAAAGAGGAGTGGTCCAAATTCGCTTCCTGACCCACGTTCGCGCGCAAAGATCATATCATCTAAAAAAAAAGCTGACTGCTGTGCTTTGCCAACAAGGTTTTGCCAACTAAGTCTGTTTTGCCAGAGGGGATCAAATACTTAGTTCTCGCTGCAAAATAAATTTTATACAATGTAATTTTCTGGTTTTATTTTGGATTAATTCTATATCTCTCAATGTTAATATAACCTACCCTTTAATTATAGACTAATCATGTCTTTGTGGGCAAAACTTTCACAATCAGCAAGGGAATCAATTATTATTTCTTCACCGTGTGTGCGTAATGTATGGTGTATATATTATATATATATAATATATATATCTACTATTATTATATATATATATATTTATATAAACATAATCCAATAACTTAATCCAACGTCGTTAACAGGAATACCAAAATCAATACAAAAATACCAAATGAAAATATTCCATTAAAATCTAACCTTTAATCAATTTATTAAAATATTAAATCTCTCTTATAGCAAAACATGGGACCATTGACAGCAACGGTAACTGCTCTCTAAACTCCTCACTTGTCTCTATAGAAACCCTACACTAGTGGGAATACCTTAGCGGAGACTCCGTCCCGAAAAGGAAGACCCCACAACAAGACAACCCCACTGTATGTTCTAAGCTCCTAGCCTACACTACTCCTATCCCTAAGTATATGTATATAGGAAATCAGAGGGATAGTATCTAATTTAAGCAAGATAAAAAATAAAAAGCGATGGATACCAAAGTTGTAATTAATTTCTCCAGACGCGTTTCGTCCCAATCACAGGGACTTTTCAATGGGGTACTGAATATATTTCTTAACAAGTATAGCAAATCACTCTTAGAAAGGTCAATAGAACCTGTAAACATATAAATTCAATATTAGCAAACCGGTGTGTAAGCCAATACTTGCGTAACAGGTCCACTAGAAGATAAGGCTAGTGTGCCTCCTCTGAAGGTGGAATTTCACATTGGGGCTAGTTTTGCCTCAAAAGGTATGGAGGAGGACCATGGGGTTTGGTATCTCAGCTGTCCCACAAAGCAAATGAGCACTGGAGAGAATTTATAAATTCAAACTCCTCCCCAAGCCAATCAGCAATCGCCTCCAATTGCCCACAAAATACGCTGGACACTGTATATGATCTCCACCAACAGCTTATAGTATATTTACCAGAGCCGGCATCCAGCAGAATCCCATACGCATGTCTAAGCGTGCATAGCAACGTACGCTCACTAAGAACGGCATACAGCATGTCCGGGAATTGCCAAAATGGCGCCGGTGGTCTCGGGCATATGCATCGTGCATGAGCGAAGGCACGCGGCGGCAAACACACCGGTCAGAATAAAGCATATCCGGGGCTTCAAGCAATGGCGCCGCTCGCATCCAATAACTCAGAGCGCATGCGTATGGATGATCTGCCAGTCTGTCTCAACTGAGCAGGCGCACCAATGATGTGATCCAGATACGCCCGCAACATATCATTTAACGATAACATTGAGGGGACAAATGGTTACTTAGCAGATCCAAGTTTCCAACCAATATATAGAGACGCAGGTAGCAACAGTAATATATAAGAATACTGATACCTAACCCAAACACACAGTCCTATATAATACATAGTAGTAGCAATTGTAATAATATACTTTGTTGACCTATATAAGCAGACCAGTTATTAGTGGTAGAACAATATCAAATACAGTACATAATATCCAGTGGGGGCAAAGAACGTATAAAAATTGGGTTATGGCGTACAAAAAATTATAGGGATAATGTGGAAAAGAATGTGTTCCTATTTGATCATAAATTCTACCACCAGCTCAGGGGCACTGCGATATGGGCGAGCCTAGTGCTCCACATACACGCAAATTTTGTTCCTTGGGCTTGGTTGGGGAGAACACCTTGGTCTTTGTGGATGAAGGCAACACATGGGTATGACAACATTTCTGTCTGTGGGCACGTATATAGATGATTGTTGTTTTTTGTGCTCTTGGAAAGGAGAAACCCACATCATCTTTGAACTGTTTGTTACTAAGCCTGAATCACATGAGATCAGGTCTAAGATTCACTTACAGTTTGGATTGGAATACCACACTTCCTTTTTTTGGACGTAAATATCTCGAAAAATCCTGGATTATACAATTAGGGGGAACCAAGGGTCCCGTTCAGAAGGAGACGAGACAGCGACAAACAATCTTCCTCAGATGGGACAGCTGTTACCTAGGACCCTGTAAGGTATACCACGGGGACAGTACCTTCGCCTAAGAAGAATAATGCTCTGTTATGGGTACATTCAAAGAGCAAGTTGAGGGAGCTAAGAGGCAGGTTTGAAGCAAGGGGATACCCTTCGCTACCTCTCAAAAGGGCTGATCAAATGGCCATGAAAGAGGATAGGGTTGGTCTTCTTGTCCCTAAAGTTACACAGACTGCATTATTAACAATGAGTTACGCATCATAGGGGAGTATAACTCCCAGGCTGATCAGATCCAGACAATTATTAGGAGGTATTGGAAACTTCTACGTCGGATCGGGGTAGTGAGAGAAATCTTGCCTGAAAAACCCCCCTTTACTTTTCGTAAGGGGGCGGAGTCTAAAGGCCCGCCTGGTAAAAAAAAGTCATTACTGTGCACCCCCACGAGAAAACCGGTTAAGTCGACAGCCGAATGGTGCTTTGTTGTGGTTTTTGTAAGTTTTGTAAAATTTTTGACCGAAAGTTTTTGAAAAAGGGAATATGGGAGACAAATTTATAAAAGGGTTCATCAAATTTTTCTCAGTAGGGTCATTTACCTTGCTAGTGTCCGGTAGAATTAATTATGTGGGGAAACAAAGGCGAGAAATTGGGAGAAGAATAGGTGAGCACTTGGGATATTAAAAAATGTGTGATAAACCCATTTCAAGACATTTTTGGGGGTAAATGGAGGCAACACAGATTGTGTGCAATTTAGGGAATTGACATTGTGAAACCCCCACGGGGGTGGGATTGGGTTTGGGTTATCCTACAAAGGGAGGCTCAATGGGTTTTCAAAATTAGTGTGTGAGCCCCAAGTGGCCTCAATAAAGCCTTGTCATTTGCTTGTTTTGTGTGACCATCCTTATTTGTCTATATATTATTTATATTCTAAGCCTTGACATTTAACTTGGATATCCCTATAATTTTTTGTACGCCCAAAAACCCAATTTTTTTACTTCTTTGCCCCGGATTTATGTACTGATTTTTATTTTTTCACCAAAAATAAGGGTCTGCTTATATGGTCAACAAAGTTTTTATTAAAATTGTCTACTATTATTATATAGGTGTGTGTTTGGGTTATTCAGTATTCTTTTATTTATTTTTTGCCCCTGGTCTCTTTATTGGTTGGACATTTGGGGACTGCTAAGAAAACCATTGCCCCCTCATTGTTATGAAAATTATGTTGCGGGCGACTGGATCACTCATGGTGCCCTGCTCATTGAACAGACTGGCAGATCCCCTATGCATGCCCCTCTATTATTGGTGCGGCGGCCCCCAATTGCTTGAAGCCCCGGTATGCTTTATTCTGCCCCGGTTGTTTGCCCCCGGTGCCTTGCGCATGCGAGATGATATCCCCCAGACCACCGGCGCCATTTTGGCTTTCCCCGGGGACAGCTGTATGCCTTTTCTTGGGAAAGGTCGTTGCTATGAGCTTAGACAGCTATGGGAGTCTACTGGACGCCGGCTCTGGTAAATATACCTTAAACTGTTGGTGGTGATCATATACAGTGCCCGGTGTATTTTGTGGGTAATTGGAGGCGATTGTTGATTGGCTTGGGGGAGGAGTTTGAATTTTAAATTCTCTCCATGTCATTTGTTTTGTGGGACAGCTGAGATACAAAACCGGGGCCCTCTCCATCCCTTTTGGGAGGCAAACTCCCCTTTGGGGAATTCCCCTCAGAGGGGCACATACCTTATTTTCTAGTGGCCTGTTACAAAAGTTTTGGCTTACACAACCGGTTGCTAATATTGAATTTATATGTTTACAGGTTTATTGCCCTTTTAAGAGCGATTTGCTTACTTTTTAAAGAAATATTTTTCAGTACCCCTTTGAAAAAGTCCCTGTGATTGGGACAAAACGCGTCTGGAAAATTAATTACAATTGGTTTTCCATCGCTTTTTTTTTTTTTTATCTTGCTTAAATTAATACTATCCCTCGTTTTCCTTTTTACAAAAATTAGGGATAGGAGTAGTGTAGGCTAGGGGGTTAAAAAAAACATGGGGTTTCTTGTTGGGGGGTCGCCCTTTTTCGGGACGGGCCCCCCCTAAGGTTTTTCCCATAGTGGGGGTTTCTATAGAGACAAGTGAGGTTTTTAGAGAGCATTACCGTTGCTTCAAGGGCCCATGTTTTGCTTAAAGAGTTTTTAATTTTTTTAAAAAATTTGTTAAAAGGGGTTAATTTTAAAAGGAATTTTTTTCATTTGGTATTTTTTATATGCAAAAATTAGGGGTTGTCTACTACAAGGTTTGCTTTTTATGTTAAAGATCTTGTAAAAAAAGTCCTTTGCAATTGTGTCCATTAAAGGGCCCTTTGTTCACAGGTTTTATTTGGGACGGATTGGCCCGTACCCCGGGGATTTGGTTCAGTACGGCGCCCAATCCGTCGATTCTTACGGAATAAATTTCTCATAGAGAAAAAGTGGTTCCCTCGTCCTCCCCGCTTGGCGAATCCGCCCCGGGGGAAAAAAAGTGACTGCCATTATTACGGGCTTAGGCCCTGTAAAGCATTGTCTTTGGGGCCCGGGGGGCGGGGGCCCCCGCCGCGCTCCCGGGCCCCCCCCTTTTCCCCCGGGTTTGTGAGCTCAATAGGTCAAAATCCGTCGGGAATAAGGTTGAACCGGCCAACAGTGTCCTACCATTTGGATTTCCCCCTCTTGTTGGGCTGCATATCTCCTCAGGTTTCTATAGTTACGACCCTGTTCAGTGTTCTGATAGGGGTCAGCGGGGTGGGTTTTTATAGCTCTAAACATGCCCCCGAAATTCAAGTGAAACAAGGAAAAATAAAATGGGTGAGATGAATCAATGTAGTGAGACAACCCCTTTAATCACGGAAGAACTAGAATTTCCTGCCTGGTTGGTTCATACCTGAAATGTATTATATCTTTATATAAAAAAAAAACACAACTCGCGTTGACTTAGCAAGAACTCCATGTTTATTTATACAGATACAAAAAAATGTTGTTCATCAAATTAGGTTGTCCCCCCCACCATCTCCTTGCTTCTGGAGGGACAACTTATAGACCAAAAAAAAAAAAAAATATAAAAAATTTTTATGAAATTGAAATATACATGATACAAAACTTTCAGTACAAACACCGCCATAAAAAACACAAACACAGGGTGTTAAACGGAATCAGGTGAATAAACAGGAAGGCCAATATACAGAAGCTGAAATATTATACAGTGTAGTAACAAAGCTCATACATATACATCTGCACAGTGCAAACAAGTTTTCTTAATTACTAAGTGTTTGGGAGTTAAATCAGTCGTTATATGAAAAATAAACTGCATAGTATACAAAATACGTGCGCTCAAGGCACCGGGAATGTGAGGTTTTACATGTTACAATTAAAAGGACCAGTATGGTCAAATACAAAACACATTTAACTTACAAATCCATATAAAGAAAGGGACAGAGGGGAACGACTGACAAGGAATAACATTTCACTTATCAAAAGAAGTTCTAGGAAATTAGAAAAACATGGCAACTTTCTTTCAAACATGCTGCCACCCTTGTCCTATGGCCATGTCTGGAATTGCAGCTTCATCCCAATTCACTTAAATAGGACTGAGCTGCAGACACAGCCCAAGGTCAAGTGTACAGGATTTAAAACAGGCTTCCAGAAACAGGGCTTCACAACTCTATAAGTTGTGCGAGGTCCTGCAGTTTATATCCATTCACTTTAGTGAAGCTGTAATGCAATACCTGACACAACCTATAGGCAAGTGGGGGCGCTGTTTCTGGAAGAAAATGGTCATGTTTTCCTTATCATATAGGACCCATTTAAGACATCTTTAAAAATGGTTTCAACAAATATTCTGGAACCCGTCCAAACTTGATCCTTCTACCTTTTTTGAAGATCCACTCGAGGATTTTTTTTATTGCAAAATTCTGATTAACATGGCAGGAAAATAAGATGATAAAATCCCTTCAAACCCGTTCTCTGCCCAATGTGTCTGAAGACCTGAGTAATATGAGACATGCTGGTTGGTTAGGACTCGCTGCATGACCCAGGGTGTAGCCACAAAGTGGAAATGGGCTCATTCCTGACATGTCCGTTTTAGTAAGGCTATGTTCACACGGGGCAATTTCGGTGCGCATTTCTTCACTTATTTGCGCTCCAATACGGGCGAGATGTGCGGCAAAATTAAGGTAATCCATAACTCTCATAGAGAACTATAGATTACGCCTCGTCTCCCCGCTCGCACAATACGATCGTATTGTACGCGTGGGAGATAAGTGACATGTCAATTATTCACGGCGAATACGCGGCGTGAGTAATGAATGTCAATGGGGCCGGCGGGCTGCAGTACACGCGTATTGGCGCGAGCTCCCAAAAGACACCATGTACTGCGGTGCATACTATACGCGCCGCAGTACATTGTGTGAACATACCCTAGATCCCTGTGTAATTACAATTCTAGAGCCTCTTCTTTGATCTCTGTGTGTTGTGCTGTCCACCTGTTATCCGTTATAAAAATCTGTTACTGAATCAGTCAGCTGGGTGTTACCAATTGGTGGGGTGTCACATTGTCCAATGAGTGCTGATAGTGTGGGCATGGACACTCCCCTTTCCAAAGTTGAATAGTAACACCCAGATGACAGATTCAGAGATAAATTTCTGGGAGGAATAACAGAGGAACAGCACAACACAGAGTTAGGGCTTGTTCACGCGACGTTTTGGACCCGTTTTTTTAGCACTGAAAACTGCATCCGAAAAGCGTGTCCGAAAAACGCAACAGCTGATGCGGTTTTGGATCCGTTTTGCATGCTTCTATCAAGCGTTCAACCGTCTCCCGCCCCCCCCTCTCTCCGTCACCCCCCCTCTTTCCCCCTCTCCCCCCCACCCAGTGTGGAGCGCTTTTGGACAGATGCCAAAAGCGCACTCCATTATTCCCTATGGGTTTCACTTGCGTAGAACGCAAGAAGAAGTGACATGTCAATTCTTAAAGCGGATCCGAAAAGCGCAGGAGAGCTCTCAAAAGCGCATCGGCGATCTCCCGTGTGAACAGCGATGCGCTTTTTCCATTGAAAGCAATGTTAATCACACTGACAATTGTTGGATCCGTTTTGCAGATCCGCTTTGCTTGCGCAAAACGGATCCAAAAGCGGATCGTCAAAACGTCGTGTGAACAAGCCCTTATAGGAGAAGAGGCTCCAGAATCGCTATTTCACAGGGAACACAAGGATTTGCTAAAGCAGACATGATGGGAGATGTCACAAGGTCTCCTTAAGTAGTGTCTGTATAACAACTAGTCTGTCTCAAACAGCTCAGCACCAGCTATTGGGCCTCCTTTCTCAATACAGTCTAAAAGGGGCCACAGCATTTTATTACACGTGAGCCTGTTATATATTTTTTTCAAATAATTTACCATCTATAAATTAAATCTGCACTAAAGCTATAAAAAATGTCCCGTTCAAGAGGATATCCAGCAAACTGACTTTGGGCAGGGAGAGACAACTACACCCTGGGAGGACAGGTTACCAAGGCAAACATCTGACACCCAGCAAGTATTCTGCACGGGTCCTCAACCCGAATACGACCTTAGCCACCCAGCCTACCGTTGCCTTTCTCTGCAGCCAGTGTCCGATCGGGCAGGACAGTGCGCCTGAACAACCCTCATAAATATGGCAAAAAATAACACTTATATCTTCTACATATAAATACTCTAACCTTTTCCCCGAGGTACTAAAAAAATATAAAAGTACTATAAAGCCCTACTCTATCACAACCGATAAATCTTCTGCCAAAAATTTGCAGTTTACAGATTTTAAATTAATAGACTAAATTTGGCAATTTAGAGTTAATGGAAAGAAAATAAAAAAATTCTGAAAAAAAAAATACTAAAAAAATTAATAAAAACGCACATGGTATCGACACAGTATAAGAAAAAAACAGGCGCAGTAGAAAAATATTACAAAAAATGTCTGTCTTATATCAGTACATAGAATAGAACACTTTAGTGGCAATTTTACAAATTTTTCAAATATAATTATTTTTGTTTGGAGGGAGGAGACATCGGGATTTAATTTGGTTTTTATTATAGAAATGAGATGTAATTGATATTCGTTTTAATGACGAAAGCCTCATCACTAATGTTTTACAACTTTCTAATACACAATTTTGCTTTTCTTCTGAATATTCAAGATTTTTGTTCTTCATCAGTAAAAAAAAAAAGAACACTTATTTACATTCAGATGCAGCAAACAATGTACAGAGCTAGTCCTGCTCTCAGCTGAGAAGTTGATATAGTTTAGACAATGCTCTGTGAGCTAAACTCAAGATGGATACATTGTACATAGCTAGTTCTTCTCACAGCTGAGAAGTGGGTACAATTATATAGAGTCTAGGCAATGCTCTGTGAGCTAACAGACTGGATTCAAGACTGAAACATTGTGAATACCTAGTCCTGCCCTCAGCTGAAAAGTGGATACAGAGGAGTTTAGCTCACTAAGCATTGTCTACACTGTATCCACTTTTCAGCTGAGAGCAGGACTAGGTATGCACAATATTTCAGCCTGTAGACCATTCTGTTAAGCTCACAGAGCATTACCTTGACTCCATATATTTGTATTTACTTCTCAGCTGATAGCAGAACTAGCTATGTACAATGTATCAGTCTGGAGTCTTTGTAGACAATGCTCTGTAAGCTAAACTCCAGACTATATATAATTGTATCTACTTCTAAGCTGAGAGCAGAACTAGCTATGTACACTGTATCAGTCTGGAGTCTTTGTAGTACAAGCTTGTCTACAAAACTCCAGACTATACTTTTACATAGTATTACTCTATCAGCTGAGAGAGAAACTAGCAAGTAATGTCTGTATCAGTCTGGAGTTTAGCTTACAGAGCATTGTCTACAAAGACTCCAGACGGATGCATTGTACATAGCTAGTTCTGCTCTCAGCTGAGAAGTAAATACAAATATGTAGAGTCAAGGTAATGCTCTGTAAGCTTAACAGATTGGTCTCCAGGCTGAAATATTGTGCTTACCTAGCCATGTTCTCAGCTGAAAAGTGGATAGACAATGCTTTGTGAGCTAAACTCCTCTGTATCCACTTTTCAGCTGAGTGCAGGACTAGGTATGCACAATGTTTCAGTCTGGAATCCAGTCTGTTAGTTCTGCTCCCAGCTGAGAAGTGGATACAATTATATATAGAGTCTAGGCAATGCTCTGTGAGCTAAAAAGAATGGACTTTACAGTGATAAATTGGACATAGCTAGTTGGGCAATAACTGGACAATGTTCTGTGAGCTACAGCAAAAATCTCAAATGATTCGATACAATTCGCAGTCCAGGCTGTGTTGCTCACAGAGCATTGTCTAGACTGTATGCCATTGTATCCACTTCTTACCTAGGAGCAGGCACAGCCCATGAATTGGGGCAATATTCTACAAGCAGATTTCCTTTGTAAAAATGTGATTGATTCCATTTCTCTTATCAAATTGACATCCGGATTTCTTAATTTCAGCTGCTGGCCACAAGTCTCCCTCACCCCTATCAGTCAAATAAGTACATAGAGGAATAAAGAATTTCATCCCAAGGCACTGGCTCACCTCCCCAATTCAATGTCTTTTTAGTAAGGGGTTGACACGACCATTAGGTTTCCCCAATCTAGTTCGCTCATATTGCATTTATTACCGGTTAAGCAGGGAGTCTAAAGCTGGTCATACACATTATATAGTTGTCACCAAGTGCTTGATCCACTGACTGTGCTCTCCTCCGTTAACCCTTTACACCTGCATGCTCAGGTCGTCCGAGCATGCATGTGTGTTACATCGGGTACAGGAGAAAGGATCGGGTAGCCGAGAGCCAACTGCCTGATCTCTATCTCCTCTGATATCTGCTATCGGGAAAGAGTTGAAAGGCCACCATACATATTACATAATAGGCTGGTGCCACCAAAATGGGGCAGGAAGTGAACATGGGTCTGTGAGGAGTAAGGCTCCATTACCACTGTTCCTTGATAAACACTTAAAAACAGCACTTAAAGGGGTTGTCTCACTGCATTGATTCATCTTACCTTAGTCCCGTTTTCTTGGTTTAATTTTTTAATTCAGGAGCGCGTTTACTGGCTTCTACTGGCCTGCAGGGATGAGCTGCTGAGGACACCAGGTCTGTAACTATAGCGACTGGCTCTGGCAGCCTATCAGGAGAGATCAAACAGGTCTGTAGCTATAGCAACCAGTGCTAGCAGCCTATCAGGAGAGATCAAACAGGTCTGTAGCTATAGCGACCTGAGGAGCTGATGCAGCCCATACAAGAGGGGATATCTAAGAATAGGTAGGACACTGTTAATGGACATATATTGCAAAGTGAGTTTTTGCAAGATCTTCAACATAAAAAGAAATCCTTGTAGGCAGGCAACCCCTTTAAAGGGGTTGTCTCATCTCAAAGTTTCATAGGATGCATGAATTAAATAATACTGCTTTGCTCTGTCACTTCCTGGTCAAGATGTCTGTAATTAGCATATGAGCTCTGTGTATTCAGACTTCTCTGTTTATTAGTCTAGATTAAATAAATTACCTTCTCTGAGGTCCGGAGAAGCTTCTGAGCTAAAGTAAACAGTAGAATAGTTACTGTCTTTTGTCTGAAAGATCAGATAACACACAAGCTCTCACTGCTGGCCAAGACCTGTGTGATGACGTCACTCCCTGCTATCAGATAGAACAAACAGCAGGGGGGAAGGAGTACACAGGTCGGTCACTTGGGGAACCAGAGAGAGCACAGAAGGTGATAAAATCATTTGAAGCGCCTTAACAAAAAAAACGATGAACAATGCAATATATTTGGAAAACGTCTTCATTTAGTGTTCCCTACATTTTGAAAGCTTTGTAGTGAGACAACCCTTTTAAGGTTGTTAATTTCTGTACAGTAATAATTTACCTCCGCTGAAGAGTCGCCACCTATCACGCATGGGGTATTAGATTCAAGCAGCACGGAGGAATCTTAAAATCTGAGAATACAAGTCCCCAAAAAAAAAAAAAAAAAATCCCAAAAACAACAATATGAGTAAGGGGCACTTATACATTTTTCAAATAGAATTATTTTTGTTTGGAGGGAGGAGACGTCGGGATTTAATTTGACCCACAGAAGCTTCCCATTGCAAAATTTTCCACAACCTTTATTTCTTGTTAACATATACAAGGGTAACTAACAAGCAGGAATATTTTCTCTTTGTACAAGGTGAAATAATTCAACGCAATTTGTGAAATTGGCTAAAACTGGCGGTAAGTAAAAATGTGGACGATGCCCCCGACAACTAAAATTTAGTGCTCTCTGAATAATTCTGTATTCTGCTTATCACAATAAACACTGTCATTTTTATTTTCATTATTCTTCGTAAATTTGCCACATTTTTTGTAGTAATTTAGGGAAATCTAGATTCTCAGGTATCAAAAAAATTAAAAGAAAGAGTGGCCTGGCCGACCTAGCGGAGCTCAGCTTATACTTTCCATGTGCACTGTAGAAAGTTGAGGCTAGGCCCTGACTGGTCGCGATGGGATCACATTACCCCTTATTTTATGCTCAAGGCCCTTTGGTCTCTATACTGATTCGTTAGAAATTGCTTAAGGTGCATTTTTCACGTATACTAAATTTAAAGCAGACTATAGACAAGAGTATATATTACTAAAAATAAAAAACACAAATATTTGTAAGCAATGTATATCTACGCATGTACACTGGTGCGTAATATGGTTATTACACACGTGCAATTTTCACCGTTTTTATTGCTCTTGTACAATTGCAGACAACCGAAAGAAAATTCAGTCTGATGTTAAAAAAAAAAAAAAATAACTCAACCACTTAACATCTTACATAAAATGTGGTTCAATAAACTGTTCAACTTTTTACATAAATTAAGAGAAATAAATTAACTTATTTTAAAAAAAAAAATTGCTATATCTGCCGTAAAACAGATTTTAAATAGGTACAAAAGAGACATCGTTACAATATTAAATGAGTCTAGAACTTTCGAGGAACTGGATGAAAACTTGGTAAACGAATTTGTATTGCGCGATCGTCTGAATCATGAACATCCTTTGCTCCCGGAGATATTTCAACATCATTGGAATTTCTATTTTCTAAAATAAAAAAAATAAAAATAAAATAAAATTGTTCATTGTTCTAGAAAGTGGTTGCATCTCATAGATCAAAGATAAAGGAACAGTGAAAAGCGGATTTAAAACATAAATCAAAATTCTTAAAAGTTTAAGAAGAACACATACGGATGCATATTATTTTCTCATTGTCCATTTGTGCTCTAGAATTGTAAATTTTTTTTATGATTACAGGGGTCTCTATCTTGCCCTAGGGGCTTTTAACATCATTTAGAGATTTGCTCTACAGCTATATGGACCATAGAAAACAGACAACTGGAGCCGAGTCACTGATGTCTAAGGGTATGTTCACATGATGTACTGCAGCCCGCCGGCCCCATGGAAAGGCATTACTTGCAGCGCGTAATCGCCGCAAGTAACTGACATGTCACTTATCTCCCCGCACCGTAATTTCGGTGCGCATCTCGCTCGTATTAGAGCGCAAATACGCGGTGAAATGTGTGCCGAGATTACGCCGTGTGAACATACCCTAAGGGAGAGTATTGTGGGCATGCTCTCTGCAGGGAGGGGAAGGAAGAGAGATGTGACCATCACCTCTCACTGGTGGATACTGTGTTATTTTTCCTTTGCGTCACATCTTTCATTGTAATCCTGCCTGTGATGATATAGTAAGCGAGTATATTGACCCCACACAAGGAATATATCTAGGGGTGCAGTGAGTATATTGACAAGGAATACATCCAGGGGTGCAGCGAGTATATTGACCCCATACAAGGAATACATCCAGGGGTGCAGAGAGTATATTGACCCGACACAAGGAATGTATCCAGGGTCAGAGTTATTGACCCCTACAAGGATGTATCCAGGGTGCAGAGTATATTGACCCGACACAAGAATGTATCCAGGTGCAGGAGTATATTGACCCCATACAAGGAATACATCCAGGGGTGCAGAGAGTATATTGACCCGACACAAGGAATGTATCCAGGGGTGCAGAGAGTATATTGACCCCATACAAGGAATGTATCCAGGGGTGCAGAGAGTATATTGACCCGACACAAGGAATGTTTCCAGGGGTGCAGCGAGTATATTGACCCCATACAAGGAATGTATCCAGGGGTGCAGCAAGTATATTGACCCGACACAAGGAATGTATCCAGGGGTGCAGAGAGTATATTGACCCCATACAAGGAATGTATCCAGAGGTGCAGCGAGTATATTGACCCCATACAAGGAATATATCCAGGGGTGCAGAAAGTATATTGACCCGACACAAGGAATGTATCCAGGGGTGCAGAGAGTATATTGACCCCATACAAGGAATGTATCCAGAGGTGCAGCGAGTATATTGACCCCATACAAGGAATCTATCCAGAGGTGCAGCGAGTATATTGACCCCATACAAGGAATACATCCAGGGGTGCAGAGAGTATATTGACCCGACACAAGGAATATACCCAGAGGTGCAGGGAGTATATTGACCCCATACAAGGAATATATCCAGGGGTGCAGCGAGTATAGTGACCCCACACAAGGAATATATGCAGAGGTACAGTGAGCAGAAATAGCCGGGATTGTTCACCATCCAGAGCCCTGAGGGGGTAAAGATTTTTTTTTTTACTATACAATTATACATCCTACAGAATATTTACATACTCATTCACCCAGGGTGCAATGCATAGCCTAGGAGTCTTTATGGTCAGGGAGACTTAAGCAAAGCAATGCTCTCTGGGTAAATGAATATGTAAATAAGAGCTAGGATATAAATATAAACATTTTTTAAACCTAGAATAGAAAAAAAAAGTAAAATACTAGAAATGTTTTTCAAAAAGACCATGGGACAGTTTCTGGAAAATTCAAAAATACTGCTTTTGAATATTTTTCTAGAATTATTTACTCTAAAAATACATTAAAAGACAAGAATGAAGCTCAATCCAACCTCATTATATTCCAAACTATGTAACATCAGCTCTGCTAGGATGACCACACCGGTTCTGCCCACGCCGGCACCACAGTGGACCAAGACCGGAGGGTTGCAGTGGCTGCTGCTGTCCTGCATGCTGTGCCGTCGTACGGACTGGATTTCCTCCAGGTAAGCTGCAAAGCACAACAACAAAACACGTGTAAAAATCATCGCAATGACAACGTAGCAAAATAAGGCGAGCGAGCCAAATCCTCACATAAGAAGCCTTTGACTTCCTCTGGGCATCCGTGATCCGGCCAGTCCGTGAACTGCAGGTGCCACACGGTCCTCTCTTGACCAGACAGAAGATGCTTGATCTTTAACCCGGTGGTTGCATAACAACCGGAATCCGTCCGAAAATTGGTTGTAACTTTAAATTTTCCGTAGGTGGCGGAGTTGTGCTTGGATCCCAGCTTGGGCCAGTAACGGTGACCCTTGGCTCTTGCTTCTTCCTGCGGATATTATTAGATATGATGCAATATTAACGTACTGGTTTCAGTGTAAAAGAGTTAACCACACATTTTGCCGACATTCACTAAGCACATAGCAGGTTATTTTGGGGGATGGAGCTGCTGAACGGACAGGCTTGTGGGTTTCTATAGAAGTAGACAGGGACTAATGGACTATTTAATACACCACTATTGGCCTTATGTATGAAAACTGGTTGCTATCTTTCCGACATTGGACCTATCCATACGTATGGGAAGGTGTTCCCACAAATGGACGCATGGGTACGTCCAGGAGATCATGCAGGCTCACAAGCAGAGCCCGCATGATCGGTGCATGGAACCAGTTGTATACTACAGCTGGCTCCATACACGGTTAGCCATGACCAGAGCTCACTCTGATCGCACCGAATAACCCCTTAAATGCCACAGTCAATCATGACTGTAGGGAACCTCCTCTGTCTCTATCGCCCCCCCAACCCACTCCCACCCTGGTGCCGATGCCTTTCAAAGCAACCCGGAAACCTAATTCAGGGTATGTTCACACAGACGCTGTGTGCTTAGAACAGGCATTCTCAAACTGTGGCCCTCCAGCTGTTGGGAAACTACAACTCCCATCATGCATTTATATAATCTATAACAGTGGGCATGATGGGAGTTGTAGTTTCCCAACAGCTGGAGGGTCGCAGTTTGAGGATGCCTGGCGTAGAAGAATGTGCTGACCACTTCCATTATCCCTGCCGTGTATGCCTGTGAAGTCACCATGTACAGTCGTGCTCTGAGGTCAGGCTGACCATAATAATGAAGCAATACATTGCAATACATAGCAGTACAGCTACGTAACGCTATGTATTGTACCAGCAATTAATAGATTGTGATTGAACTCTGAGTTTTAAATTTCAGTTAAGGCTATGTTCACACGGCGTAATTGCAGCACATACAGTATGGCCGCAATTACGCCGGGTGCTTTGGGAGTCGCGCTATTACGCACGTACTCCCGCCAGCCCCATTGACAGTCATTATTCGCCGCAAGTAATTGACATGTCACTCCTCTCCCCGCTCGTACAATACGATCGTTTTGTACGAGCGGGGAGAGGGGGCGTAATCCATAGATCTCTATGAGAACTATGGATTACCGTAATTTTGCCGCGCATCTCGCCCATATTAGAGTGCAAATACGTGGCGAATTGCGTGCCGAAATGTGCCCGTGTGAACATACCCCACGTATTTTGCAGCGTACTGCGCTTAATACGTGGGGAAATGCGCCCCATAATTACGGTAATCCATAGTTCTCATAGAGAACTATGGATTACGCCTCGTCCCCCCGCGTGGGGAGATAAGTGACATGTCAATTATTTGCACCAAATACGCGCTGCGAGTAATGCATGTCAATAGGGCTGGCGGGCTTCCGGCCCCCCACGCTGCAGGAGTACGCATGTATTAGTGCGACTCCCAAAGCACCCGGCGTCATTGCGGCCGTACTGTACGTGCCGCAATTACGCCGTGTGAACATAGCCTAAGAGTCCGCCTAAAAAGTTTTACAACTTTTTTTTTTTTTTTTTTTAAACACATCTGCATGTTTTCTCACTATCCGACATGAAATCAGAATAAACCTTGCCTGTTTTAGGTCAATTAGGAACCAAATTATTTGTATTTGCCAAATGCCAGAATAATGAGAATTTAAGGCATTTTTATTACTTTCTGCAAAGTCAGAAGTTTCCTTAAACTTGGATTACTCTGCCTTTAAACACTTTAGCACAGCCCATATGATGATGTCATGTCTTTGGAAGCTTCTCATAGGTTTTATTGGCGACTTCGGATTTTAATTTAGAAAACACAGCTGTGGATGTATTTTAAAGCACACCAGAAACACACATCATGGGAAAGTCTAAAGGGCTTGTCCCCACGGCACGGGTTTGCGGCCGGTTTTCCAGACGGTTTGTGGTTGTGCAGACTGTCTGAAAAACCAGCCGCAAACGAGCTTCTATGGAAAACCCGTGCAGCAGTCGCCACTGCACGAGTTTTCCGCCTGGCGCTTTTTCAAACCGCCGGCCACATGAAAAACATTGTGCATGCACATTCTTCCGTCTGTTTTTTGGACGAAATATGAACAAGCCTATGGGAAGGGGGAGGGCTTTTCTCCGCTCATCACGGAGAAAAGCCGTCCTCCCCCATGGCCGTGTGGACGGCACACAAACCGGACAAATACCGGTCGGATAAACCAACTGGTATTTGTCCACTGCCGTGTGAACGGGCCCTAAGTGAGAGTCCACCTAAAAAGTTTTACAACAACTCAAATGAGCACACTTGCTTGATCCTTCTGACTGCATTGGGGACATAACTACAGCCATTAGTGATCATTGCTTCGCTAAGATAGCGGGTTCCTGTTCACATTTTTGTCGATTTTCTTTTACTTTTTTAATCTGTACGGAAAAAAAATCCTACAGTTTTCTCTAAGATCATAAAGCCTAATAATAGGTTAACCTGGCCTGTTCTGAAGGGATCACTTCCGTACAGTCTCCTAATTATCATCAAGTGCAGAATTACAATGGAAGGTGACACCACTTCATCGAGAACACCGCATCAATCATTCACAATACAGCACCCCTCCCCCTTTTTTTTTCATCTTGCCCAATTACTTATTTTCCAGGTCACAGAGCATGCCCACAACACTTTCTTCTAGACCTCAGCGAGCCAGGATCCTACCCAGTTTCCCCAAAAATAAGACATCCCCTGAAAATAAGACATCCCCTGAAAATAAGACATCCCCCGAAAAGAAGACATAGTGCATTTTTTGATGCATTTCAGAGTTTGGCTGCTTATGTTGAGGTTTGTGATGAAATCACTACAGTTATTAATACTGTTGATTATTTGTTCAACAATATAATTGTGAAAAATTTTGTTGATGGAAAAATAAGACATCTCCTAAAAATAAGTCTTAGCTCGTTCTTAGGAGCAAAAATTAATATAAGACAATGTCTTATTTTCGGGGAAACAGGGTATGTTCACGTAGCTGCTGTAGAGCAGATTTCTAGATGATGTTTGAGACACTTCCATCAGTAAGGAGTATTTTTATTAAAACCAATGCTCCTGGAAAACCATTATTTTTAGAATTTTTGGCAGCAATATTTTTTTTTATTTCGGCAGGCCTATACAATAAAATTAGATAAAACCTTGTCCTTTTCTATCTTTTGATAGCAGAGAGATAAAAAGTCTAAATGGCCAGGCAGATTAATCTCACTTTACTGTTGGTGCTACTTCTCTCGATGCAGTCTCATTATACATAATAGTTAAAGGGGTTTTATCGTTTCATCATTTGGCAGCAGTTTATACTGGTTGCTAAGGAGAGCTTATGAAATGGAGGGGCGTGTTTCTCTTCCCAGCAGGGTGTATCTTCTCTCTGCAGACACGCCCCAAAGTGTGCACGTGAGGCTTCATTCTGTGTGAGCTGGAGAAGGGAGAGGTTCTCAGCTGTCGGAGACTAAGGACTCATTGGAAGTGAAAAGCTAAGTAACTCGATAGTGTATATCTACATTTCTTGCTCTCTCTACATACTTTGTAATTAGAATGGGGATTTGACATTCAAGACTCTGGAAGAGATGGGTGAATTTTTTTTCTCTCTCACACACACTGTGATATATCCTGCATATATACATATATCTCTCGATCTCTCCCTCTCTCGATATATGCCATCACTCCCTCTCTGCCGTATCTCGAGGACGACACACAAGGAGGAGGGAATGCACTTGCTCAGTCACAAATTCCGCCCTCCTCTGCATGCCCGGAATCTCTTTACTACCAATTCACACTGCAGAACACCACAGAGGCGGGCGGCTTCACGGAGCATGCGTAGGAATGCTCGCTCCTGTGAATGTGACCGGGGGACAGACAGAATGTAAATTAGTAGAGCCGTCAGCCAATGAAATGCAAGGAGGCAGAATCCGACCGGCAATGGGGAACAGTGTTTACAGAAGACGAAGAGAGACAGTGAAAACAAGACAGTTTTGCAAATGACATCCAATTGCAAAGTTGCTTGTTTTCACTGTCCCCTTATTCTGAAGACCATTTAATGTAATTAGAAAACACCTTTAATGACCTAACAATTGCGATATTGTTTTCTGGATAAAGATAGATAAGATTGGACTAGACTGAAAGAGCAATGACCAGAGCAATTCATGACAGTATAATGGGTTAAACTTTTTTTACACTGGAAGGTTTCCAGCTATCTTCACACTTAACAGCTCCTACGGATAACACTCGGGGTACGTTCAGAAGGCGTATTTGAAGGCTGCACTCCAGGGCGTAATTGCGCTGCAAAACATCCGAAGTACGGTAATTTACAGCTCTCATTGAGAGCTATGACAACCTGTTTTTTTTACCCGGCACACAGTAGGCGCTGGGAGAAAGAAGTGACAAGCCACACAATGGGGAAAGTGAAGGTGAATAGGGTTCGGGCCTTACACCTCTCATTGCACAGTTGGCCTGGAAGGAAACGGTCAAGCAATCCTCTCGCTATCAAAGCTCACAATGGGGAAGTCAGAGGCATAAACCAGGAAGTAATGCACATAACAATGTATCTAAAAAAAAAAAAATAAAAAAAAAGAACCCCCATCAAAAAAAAACATAATAGTCTCATATTGCTTGTCAATTTGTGAAAAGTTTTTTGGGGGATGATCGTGACCATTCAAAAGCAGCTTGGCCAAGATGGCTGCCCCCATAGTCATATGCAGAAAATAGAATTAAGAAGTCTAAAATCAGAAATTAAAAATAGCGAAGAAAAGAATACGTATCAATATCTGGTTTTCATTGGTAACAAAAAAAATACTGGTGACACATTCACTTTAAGAGGAAAAAAAAACAAAAAACAACCTCATTGTTCTCCATAACAATCCTCTGGTGACGGACACTACAGACAGCTGCTGATACGCCAAGCTCTGATCCCAGCTTGCACTGGAGACAACTGTGTTTTTCTTGGCATCCCATTAAACGCATGGTTATAAATTATAGTGGCAATTTCTGCCTTTATGGGAGCTGATAAGATTTCTGTAACGCGAGGCTCGCGGGGCCAGCAACGTGACACACGTCCACCCGGCCCAACATTGTATCAGGGGTTTATGGAGAGACAAATATTGCATTTGGAAGTTCCACAAAAGCAACCACAGGGGATCGAGCCAAAGAAACACGTCTCCTACTACCGTAAACGGCCAAGTGTGCATGGAAATTAGGGCAACTCTGAGAATTAGAAGGTTTCTGGGTTTCTTCAAATCCAAAAACTGTGCATGAAGCAGGTCTTGTATGGTTAGAAATGTGGACAGATGTCTCCAACAGCTATGGTAGACCATTTACTGATTAGTGCTGAATGGGTTTGAGGGCTCTACAGACAACAGCGACCGCTCTGGAGAATCGGCAGCGGGAGAGGAGAGTCAACTCATTGACTGCAATCTGTGCCTTCTACTGAAGTCTCAGGAGTTTTTAGGTGCAATTTCCCATTAACCTAGCAACTAGTAATTTCATAGAATACAATGAGAGAATTGATTTGCTTATGATTCACTTAAATTCGCCTAAAGCAAATGTCAAACCTGGGAAACCTGATCCCCCCAAAGAATCCTAATATCCTGTGGACCGTGTCCAACGATCACTTATCTCCTGTTTGTACATGTAAGTATGTATGTATAATAAATAAATATACATACACACATATATATGTGTGTGTATATGTGTGTGTGTGTATAAAGTGTGTGTGGTTATTTGTGGTGTGTATATGTGTGGGGTGTTATGTGTGTGTGTGTATATGTGTGGTGTGTGGTATTGTGGTGTGGTTTGTGTAGTGTGGTATGTGTGTGTGTATATGTGTGGGGGTGTATATGTGTGTGGTATTTTTGGGTTATTATGTGTGTTGTGTGTGTTATAATTGTGTGTGGGGTGTGTATATATTGTGGGTATATATGGGGTGGGTTATATGTGTGTGGTATATATGGTGTGTATTATGTGTGTGTGGAGGTATTATGTGTGTGTGTGGTGTATATTGGGTGTGGTGTATATATGGGTGTGTGGTGTATTATGTGGGTAATTTGTTTGGGTGTGTGTTTATATTGTGGTGTGTTGTATATATGTGGTTAAAAATTTTGTGTAATTATGTTGTATTATATGTGTGTGTATATAGTTTGTTTATATATGGTTGTATATATGTGTGTGTATATATTGTGTGGGATATAGGGGTGTGTTATATGGTGTGATATATGTGTGTGTATATATGTGTGGATAATGTGTGTGTGTTATGATAATTGGTGTGTGTATATTATTTAATGGTGTGTGTTTTATATTTTATTTATGTGTGTGTGTTTATATATTGTGTGTTGTGTATTATATTATGTTTTGTTATATATGTGTTGTGTATTTATATGTGTGTGTGTATATGTATGTGTGTGTGTTTGTATATATATATTTTTATATATATATATGTGTGTGTGTGGGTGTATATGTGTGTGTGTGGGTGTGTATATGTGTGTGGGTGTGTATATGTGTGTGGGTGTGTATATGTGTGTGGGTGTGTATATGTGTGTGTGTATATGTGTGTGGGTGTGTATATGTGTGTGTGTGTAACAGTGTGTGTGGATATAGGTGGTGTGTGTGGTATATATGTGTGTGTGTGTGTATATGTGTGTGTGTTGTTATAGTGTTTGTTGTATATTGTGTGTGTGTGTGTATATGTGTGTGTATTTTTTGTGTGTGTGTATAATGTGTGGTTTATATAATAATTATATATGTGTGTGTATATATATGTGTACGTGTGTATATATGTGTGTGTATATATATATATATATATATATGTGTGTATATATGTGTAAGTGTGTATATATATGTTTATATATATATATATGTGTTTATATATGTGTGAGTGTGTATATATATGTGTATATATATATATATGTGCGTATATATGTGTGTGTGTGTGTATATATGTGTGTGCGTGTGTATATGTGCGTGTGTATATGTAAATGTGCGTGAGTATATATGTGTGTGTACGTGTGTGTGTGTATGTGTACGTGTGTGTGTGTATGTGTACGTGTGTGTGTGTGTATATGTTATATATATTTATAATATATATATATATATATATATATATATATATTTTATTATATTTATATATTATATATTATATATATATAAAATAGAGATCCACAGCACTCCAATTTGAAAAAGTGAAAAACTCGGTGCTTTATTCACCCATACAGCAACATTTCAACCCCGCAATGGAGTCTTGGCTTGAGAAATACTCCATTGCGGGGTTGAAACGTTGCTGTATGGGTGAATAAAGCACCGAGTTTTTCACTTTTTCAAATTGGAGTGCTGTGGATTCTTCTATTATATTGTTGCGGTTTTTTGGTCAAGACCTTTCTGCTGGCACCCATCCTTTTTTTAAAAAAAAAATTCTGAGTGCTGCATCAGTTTTTCTATCTATCTATCTATCTATCTATCTATCTATATATACACACACACACACAAAACCAGAAGTTTAGAATTTACATACACTATATAAAAAGCCCCATCTGCATGTTTTTCTCACTATCTGAAATCAGCATAAACCTTACTCGTTTTAGGTCAATTAAGAACCAAAACTATTTATATTTTGCCAAATGCCAGAATAATGAGAGAGAAAAAATTTGTAAGGTATTTTTATGACTTTCTGCAAAGTCAAACATTTCCATACATTAGGATTACTCTGCCTTTAAACAATTTGGGACCGCCCATATGATGATGTCATGTCTTTGGGAGCTTCTGATTACTGGCAACATCTGAGATAATTAGAGACACAACTGTGGATGTATTTTAAGTACACCAGAAACACACTGCTTCTGTGTGTAACATCATAGGAAAGTCTAAGGAAATCAGCCAAGATATCAGGAAGAAAATTGTGGACTTGTACAAGTCTGGTTCATCCTTGGGTGCAATTTCCAGATACCTGAAAGTGCCTTGCTCATCTGTACAAACAATTATACGCAAGTACAAACAAGATGGGAATGTCCAGCCATCATACCGCTCAGGAAGGAGACAGGTTCTGTGTCTCTGAGATGAACATGCTTTAGTCCAACATGTGCATATGAACCCAAGAACAAAAGCAAAAGACCTTGTGGAGATGCTGTCGGAAGCTGGTAAGATTGTCATTATCCACAGTGAAACAAGTACTGTATCAACATGGGCTGAAAGGCCGCTCTGCAGGAAGAATCCATTACTCCAAAGAAACATAAAAGCCAGATTAATGTTTGCAAATGCACAGGGACAAAGACCTGCATTTTTGGAGACACGTCATGTGGTCTGATGAAACTAAAATTGAACTGTTCGGCCATAATGACCATTGTTACATTTGGAGGGAAAAGGAGAAGCTTGGAAGCCTAAGAACACCATCCCAACTATGAAACACAGGGGGGGGGCAACATCATGTTGTGAGGTTGTTTCCCTTCAGGAGGGACTGGTGCACTTCACAAAATAGATGGCATCATGAGGAAAGAAGATTTTGTGTCAATACTTAAGCAACATCTCAAGACATCAGGCAAGAAGATAAAATTTGGGTGGAAATGGGTCTTCCAAATGGACAATGACCTAAAGCATACAGCCAAACTGGTTACAAAGTGGCTTAAGGAGAATGTTTTGGAGCGGCCATCACAAAGCCCTGATCTCTATCCTATTGAAAACGTATGTTCAAAGCTGAAAAGGCCGGTGCGAGCAAGGTGACCTCTAAACATGGCTCAGTTACACCAGTTCTGTCAGGAGGAATGGGCCAAAATTCCTACCAACTATTGTGAGAAGCTTGTGGAAGGATCCAAAACAATTTTCCCAAGTCATACAGTTTAAAGGAGTTGTCTCATTACAAGCATTCAGCCTACCTCAGTGTGCCTGGCAGTTGAATTCAGGGGCGTGCTTCTTGTCTGCCTCTTCTCCTCCTTCTTCCCCCCCTCCCCTCAGCACACAGACAGCTGAGGAGGGACGAGGGGAGGCGACGGGGTTTGCTGCCAGAGTCAACCTGTGTGTGCCTGCCTGAGTGTGGAGCCAGAGGTCTGTGAAGCTGTGTATGCTAATAGCAGAGTAGAGGGAATGCATGTGTTCCTAACACCCTGCTGTAGCATACATATCTCCACATCTCCAGCAACAACAAACCTATCAGAATCAGGACACAGGGCAGCTGGGAAGTGTTACTATAATCACGATGTGTCACTAGTACAGCAGAGCATGAAGCGTTCACATGCCCCCCTGATCTGTATAGTATTAGAATAGTCAGAGCTCCACAGACACATCATGATTATAGTAACACACAGGGTCACTGCTGTCACATCTATTGATCAGCCTCACCTCTGCTCTTCTCAATCTGTGTAGAGAGCAGGAGGAAGCAGGCACACACCGGGTTAATCCAGGCAGCACAGACACAGAAGCCAGAGTCCTCCCTCCTCCTCCCTACACTACAGAAGCATTCTGTGCGGGAGGGGCTCTCTGCTCCGACCTGTATTCTGAAGGTGATGAGTCATACAGACCTGACAGCCAGTGAGATAAGGATCAACAGGTCTGCTGCTATAGAGATTTGAGAAGCTGATTTACTACTACTAACAGGGCTAACCCAAAATCAGTAGGACATTTGTAATGAACATATATTGCAAAGCTGCTTGTTTTTTAAAGATCTTTTAATTAAAACCCAATCATTGTAGCGAGACAACCCCTTTAAGGGCAATGCTACCAAATACTAATGAAATGTATGTAAATTTGGACTTTGCAGAAAGTAATAAAAATGCCCTGAAAATTCCCTCTCATTATTCTGGCATTTGACAATTATAAATAATTTTGGTTCCTAATTGACCTAAAACGGGAGTCAGAGAGTGAGAAAAACCTGCAGATGGGACTTTTTATATAGTGGATGGAAACTTCTGGTTTCAACTGTACATATATACACACACGCGTAAGCACTGGGGCAGGCAGCCTGCCTGCCCCATAGACTGCCATTACTCGCAGCGCGTAAGCGCCGTGAATAATTGACATGTCACTTATCTCTCCGCGCATACAATACGATTGTATTGTACGAGCGGGAAGAGGAGGCGTAATCCATAGATCTCTATGAGAACTATGGATTATCATAATTATGGGGTGCATCTCGCTCGTATTAGCGCGCAGTACACCGCAAAATACGCGGCAAAATGCGCCCCATATTAAGCCGTGTGAACATACCCTTAGAGACAGATCTACAATGAATATATGAATTATTTTAAAGTGCATTTTTGCTGCTTCTACGATAGATGAAAACCTATAGATCGATAAATTAATAGATCATACACATCTTTTAGGTACCTTTTTACCTTCAGTTATTTAAAGGGGTTGTCTCACAAAGTTGTTTCAGAGAGTCAGCAGCAGCAGCTTTCATTCAAGTGCTTAGAGTTTAAGTAAACAGTAGTAACTAGTCTCCTTTGTTAGATCAGATAACACAAGCTCTCAGGCTGCCTGCAGTTCTGTGCCATGACCTGTGTGATGGCTTCACTCCCTGCTATCAGATTAGACAAACAGCAGAGGAGAGCAGGTTGGTAGCCAGAGAAACCTGAGAGCTCTCAGAGATAAAATCATTTTTTACTCCTCAACAATAAAAAATAAACAACGCAATATATTTGGAAAACCTTTTCATTTTGTGTTCCCTACATGTTGAAAGCTAATCTTTGTAGTGAGACAACCCCTTTAACATAACCTGCAAATATTCTCTACACACACTACTGGAGGCTTTATCTAAGCACTTGATACAGAATTGATGCAGTGTCAACATGGTTAGACCAGCTTCCTGGTGAAATAACATATTTTTCCAACTATCAGACAACCTGAGTTTTAGGTGGAAAGAATATTTTTTTTATAATCTGTAAGATCGCAAGGGGGGAGGAGGAGGTAGTATTTTAATACTTTAGATTTTTTTTTTTTCAATATTTTACTTTTTTTTTTTTTTTTTTTACACCTGTACTTTCAGTCCCCCTACGGTACTTATGGTACTTATGGTACTTGACCATTAGGGGACGTCATGGCTTATGCACTGCTCTGCAAAAGTAATTTATTGCAGAACAGTGTTCAATCATGGCTCTCCTATTACCCTTCGCCAATGGCAGGAGGAGTCAGATGGCAGCCATGGAGGGCTTCACTAGGCCACTGGCTGGCAAGCCAACATTTATGGGGGAGGGTCGAATGGAATAGTGCAACACCATTTTTGCAACCACTTAGATTCCACAGTCCCATTAAGCAGAACATCTAATGGGTTAAAAGGCTTGGATCAAAGTTAACTCCAATCCAAGCTGTAAGTAACTGCTGTTAATGGCCGCGTGTAGAGTGAGCTTGGCAGGCAAGCTCACTCCATTGCCCCACATTTATAGACAATAAGGTGCACTAAAATTTTAGCCCTGTTTTTTTGGGGGAGAAACCATTGCGTCTTCTAGTCCAAAAAATATGGTAGTCACATCATTGGGTACAGGGGGTTAAAGACACTAGACATGCAATAAGTCAGCAGCGAATAACTGGAGAATGGGTCTACAATATACATACCTCATCCGCCATCACCATGGCAATCACATTTATGCCCTGTTCCCATACCATCTGCCAGAAGTCAGAAAATGTATGTGGCATAGGGCCCTGGGTTGCTATATAATGCCACTCCTCGTCACCCACGACCACCTGTGTAAGAGACAATAGAGATCATCACCACCATTGTAACATTATTAACTACTGAAATATTAGGGCGCACTCAGCTTTCAAGTAGGATTTTAGCAAAGGGAATTCATTTCGAAATACCCTATACGGGAATTCACAGTTAAAGAAAACCGGTCACATTGATCATGTTATATTGAGCAAAACTTGTATTTAATTCATTTAAATATCTCCTTAATTTGGGTTAGGGAGTCCAGTGGGCAGTGTTATCAGCTTTAATTGCATCAGTGTGCATGCCGAGATATGGGTCAATCACTGATAAGACCGCCCACTGGACTCCTTAAGCCAGAAGAAGCAAGAATGTAAACAAAATACAAGTTCTACCGAGTCTTTCCCCACAAAACACCACAATCTGCTAAACTCTTTCTGCTCTATAACATGATACCAGTATATTAAATAGTATTTTCAACATAACACGTTCCCTTTAAAGAGAAGGGGTGCATTGCATAGGTTGTTTTTTTTTTACTATTTTTAACGGCCCAAGCTTCCCTCTGTTCACCTCCTGCTGTTTGGTTAACCCTTAAACAAGCTGCAGGTTTTAGTCTGTATTTTTCATTCCTTCCCAGATCACTGATATTTAGTTTGCAGCCTGCTCCTAGTTTCAGATATGGTCATGTGGGGCTGTCATCCGAGTAATGTAAGCTCTGTGTGTTCAGAAGTTTAGAGACTGCAGTGGGTGCTCTGCTTCCTCTGTACACTTGTACAGTGTCATTGATTTTTGCCTTGCAAACTGACTACCGTACGCATTCCTCCGTAGCTACAGCTTTTAGGAGTCGTCCTCCTTGGTTGCTCTCCCTTTTCATGCCCTGATTTGCTGTGTACAACCTCCACCCGCCCCTGCATAGCTTCACCTCTTACTAATTTCTCCTAGCACAACCCATGAGGAATTTCCTCTACCTTGTGCTAACAGACATGCATACCGAGTTGTGTGATCCCCTTTCCTTGTAGAGTCTGTCTGGGTACTCTCCGTGCTCTCTGCACTCATACAAGACCAGAGTTATGGCTTGGACACACTTTGTGTTTTTCTCTTGAGCTACAGCCTGTGTGATCTGCCTTCCCTTAAGACTTGGACATTCCCTTCCTACACACACTCTGATCTGCCATGCAAACCTTCCTCCACCTTCTTTCTGCTAATGTAAACCCCCTGCGGGAATAGGAGAACAGAGAACGCTAACAGTCAGGAGCAGCATGCTGTCCAATCTATGAAGGAAGCAGCAGAACAGCAGCTTTGGGAAGTAGTTACACAGACTCCACACCAGTAGAAAAGTAGGAAGTTTCTAATGAAGACCATTTTAGAAAGTGTCTTTACGGCTCATCCTCACGGCAAAGAACAAATACCGGTCGGTATTTGTCCTGTTTTAGTGCCGTCCCCACGACCGCCGGGGGATGGCTTTTCTCTGCGATGAGCAGAGAAAAGCCCTCCCCCTTTCCATTGATATGTTCATATTCCGTCCGAAAACTGGACGGATGAGCATGTTCAATGTTTTTTGGGCCAACGGCGGCTTAAAAAACCGCTGGGTGGAAAACCCGTGCAGTGGGGACTGCTGCATGGGTTTTCCATAGCGGTCCGGTGTGTTAGTTTGCGACCGGTTTTTCAGACGGTCTGCAAAACCGCAAATCGTCTGAAAAACCGGATCCAAACCGGTGCCGTGGGGACATGGCCTTATTTTGCATTTAAGAAGCAAATAAACATGAATCACTGTATAAGGTGTCTGAAGCCTTTAAATATCTGCACTACTATAAAGTGCACCGAATGGGAGAGAATATGGAAATTGTCAGGTAAAATATTCTATGTTCCTTATTTTTGGAATTTTACACCTCTTGTTCTGGGTAACCATGTCTTTTAGCATAGTTCTTGGCCACAGCACGTAAAGTCTGCGGATTTGTAGATGGTTAACAAATGAGGATGTAGTCGTCTATGGATTTCAACTGACGATCATGTTTTTATTCCTATAACTCATTGAGAGGGTCCCAAAGAAGAACCAGTTGTTACCAATAGCAGGACCTGTAGTGGGGATGCCCAAAGTATTCAGCCCCTTCAAACCAATGTTTAGTAGGAAGTCACCTTGATGTGAGAAGCATTGATGTAGCCAGTCGGGTTCTCTTTGGTGGGTACAAGCTCAACCCGGTTCTCTTCATAGGGAATATCCTCACGGACACGATTGCGCTCCATGTTTTCCGGTAAGACTGCCGTGGTGAAAACCCCATCTGCCTTTCTCTTTGGAATTTGCTCATACTCCGTGAACACCATCCCTTCATCTAGCTTCCTCCGTAACGTCTTACACTGGAGGAAAAAATAAAACCCGATTAGTGACTGCTCAGCACCGGCGGCCATGTTGTCTGTCACCCAGGTTTCACAGTGACAAATATAAGAAATGGCTAAAAGAGAATATTGTACAACTCTTTAAAGATGTTTCCTGTTTAACATCCCGAAACTCCGGTGACTACCCACAGGAATCAGCTCATGGTTAGGGCCCCTGTGCTCACCTGCAGTCCTCCAATCCGGTCAACTCCTTTGATTTTGAAATAAGGAAATGTTGAATTTGAAAGTTTTCAAAAACTATAAAACACTGGTGTATTATCCTCCTCCTTCGGATAGGACATCCATGTTTGTTGGGTGGGGTCAGAACTATAAGCACAATGGGGAAAAGGTGGGCATGGTGCTCATTTTGGTGCTATAGCCCACCCCCTTCATTTTTTAACACGTCTATACGAATACTGTGGCCGCTTCATTGTTCTAAAATGTGCAAATCTGGGAGCCATTGTGATCAGATATTGAATGCCTATGCTGGAAAAGAACCAAAATTATAGTCCTGGAGAACCCCTTAAAGTCAGGAAAAGTGGATTACTAAAAATCGGATTACTAAGCAGTTTAAGATGAGGAATGGTAAATAGCTGCCAAAAATTTGTATTTCTAGCTGATGGCATGTGTCTAGGGGTTAAAAAGTCGAAACCGGCAAACGGCCTCCCAACGCTCGAGCTGGGTCCGCCGGGCCTCCCAACGCTCCAGCCGGGTTCGGCGGGCCTCCCAACGCTCCAGCCGGGCCCCCCAACGCTCCGCCCGGGTTTTGCCCCGGGCCCATCGCGAGCCGGAGTTCGCATGTCCCACATAACTGGCATCGAGCGGGTTCGACAGGCCCACCAACGTTAGGGATGGTGTCGCCAACGGCTCATCCTCCATATCGCTCGAGCGGTTGTTCGCCAGCCCCCCCAACGCTCGAGCGGGTTCGCCGGCCCCCAACGCTCGACCGGGTTCGCCAGGCCCCTAACGCTCGAGCCGGCGTCGCCAGGCCCCCAACGCTCGAGCGGGTTCGCCAGGCCCCCCAACGCTCGAGCCGGGTTCGCCAGGCCCCCCAACGCTCGAGCCGGGTTCGCCAGGCCCCCAACGCTCGAGCCGGGTTCGCCAGGCCCCCCAACGCTCGAGCCGGGTTCGCCAGGCCCCCCAACGCTCGAGCCGGGTTCGCCAGGCCCCCCAACGCTCGAGCCGGGTTCGCCAGGCCCCCCCAACGCTCGAGCCGGGTTCGCCAGGCCCCCCCAACGCTCGAGCCGGGTTCGCCAGTTAAAAAAGAAAGGAGCAGTAAACAGGTTTGGCTGGGCATAAACTACGCCATTCCCTCACTAGATGGAGAAACCAAAAATAGTGAGCTATGGAGGATACCATCTTGAGGCCTACCCAGCTGCCTGACAAATCCACACAACAGGACATTAATGTACAGAAACTTTACATACACAATGAAACAAACAAGGCAGCACAGAACATTATCTTACCCGCTCGTCCATTGGAACTATCGCAGCGTCATCCTGCCTGTCCTCGGGCACAGGAATTCTGGAAACAGAGAGCCCATTCAAGGCTGCCAACATCAGGGGTCTCTTCTGGGCCTCCAGGGCTGCCATCTCCTGCTTTTGTAAATTCTTTTGGCAAGAAAAGACAAGTTTTCATCTCGGTCAGTCGTGCCAACAAATATTGGAATGTTTTTAATCTTAAAACCAACAACAGCGCACTGAAAGAAAAATGCCGCTGACGATTAAAAGCACACGTAGAAATGTGAACTAAAGTGACATTTATTGCATTCCCCTGATGGGTATGAACTTGCTTTTCATATAAAGTGCATTGAATGGTTTCAGGATTGTCGGGTGCTCAGATTACTTGCACTTACAGAGGTTATCCAACAAGTTATCTTCATACCAAATGTGATGAAAAGCTGATAACTGCTTTAAACAGGGCTGTGGAGTCGGCAAGCCGAAGCCCCGACTCAGACTCCTCAATTTCCAAACTCGGACTCCCGGACTCCCCCATTTCCCCGGCGCATGTTTAAGTGATAACTTTACTGTAGTAAAATGGCTAAACATCAGGTGTTTATCACATTATGATACAATAATCAAGTATTCGGTAGTTAGAAAGACACTGACACAGCAAAGGGTAACAATGTTTTGATCATTTTGAACACTTGAGGGCAGAGTGAAGAAAAAGCTGTATTATGTATCCAAGTCCGTCCGCACCAACTTGGAATGTGTGAAGAGACTGGGATAGAATTTGGTCAAGATGTGCTTGAATTGATCCAAGAGTCCAGAAGATTCAGGCAGAGCTTGAAAACCAAAGGTGGTTTCCCAAAATCTAACAAAGAATACAAATTACACCTTGATTTTTTAGGAGCAAAACTAATAACTAAGCAGATGCTAAATACTTACAAGTCACATTTATGTATAAGATAGGTTAAGAGGGACTGTATATAAAATCTTCAGTAGCCTATGTACAAAAGTGTAGTGGATGGGGAGATATGGAGCCTGAAAGTCACAGTTCAAACCCATTGTTATCATTTTGCTTGGTCAGTAGTAAAATATATTTATTGGATATGACTTTAGGACACAAAAAAATAAATTATAAATATGCTAAAAAACACTGCAGGACCATTTGTGAAGTCCTCTGTTTTTAATTTGTTCTGAGATATAGTTTTGACTCCTTTCAGATCCTGCATACATGTCCATCACATCTGGATCTCATTATTTCCAGGCAAGAGAACGGCCTTCTAACGTAAACTTGGGTTGGGGCAATTGAGCGTGACCACAGTGGGCACATCTCTAACAATGTCAGGGTTTAATGGAATGTGCCTCAGCCACAGTCAGCTTTTGATGAATGGTGAAACTCTTCTACTTCTTTGAAAAGTGTGAAAAAATATTGCTGAATGTTTGCCCTGGGAGCGGAATCTTTTCCCTGGGGCAGCGCTTTGCTGCTCAATGTCATCAGTTACACTCCTCATGTGATGTGGCTGAAGATATGGGAGCAGTAGGCACTGGCCGGACCAATTCATCTTGCTCCTTTACACTGAATCGAACTAACTGGACCAACTTATTATATATTTTGGGAGTCGGTCCATTTTATGACGACTCTGACTCCACAGCCCTGGCTTTAAAGTAACTTGCATTGTGTCTAGAATAAAAATACCTTTTATCCATCATCTCCTGCTTCCTAGTGTTGCTGGGGACAATATCTGGACAAAAATCAGTCTCCTTTCCCCTCTGGCAGCACACACTATAGTCCCGTTTTTATTCTTCTTAGCTATACTATCATGCTTCTACAGAGGCTCCGATCCCTCCCTGACAATCAGGGCTTAAAGCTACTTCTATTAGCGGCTACGTAGTGAACAGAGGCTCAGTGGCGGGAGTGACTGAGCATGTGCGTCCACCAGCACTCCGTTCCTTAAGTGGACGTTCAAGAAAATTAGGCTCAAGTTTACTTCAACCCTTCCAGATGCAGCTATTTTTGTTTTTCCATCTACATCAGTGTTTCTCTACTCCAGTACTCGTGTCCCACCAACAGGTCAGGTTTTCAGGATTTCTTCAGTGTTGCAGAGGTGGTGTAATTATTGTCAGTGCATTCTGTGGGAGATCCTGAAACGTGACCTGTTGGTGGGTCTTGAGGAATGGAGTTGAGAAACACTGATCTACATAGTTGCATAAGGGCTTGGTTTATGTGGGACAAGATGTATTATTTTTACTGGCACCACTGGTTGTACCATATAATGTACTGGAAACCCCCCCCCCCCACCACCACCATGTGGGGTGGAACAAAAAAAACGTAACTGCACCAGCTTTTCTTGGGCTATGGATTACGTGTCGTCCCCCCGCACGTACAATACCATCACACCGCGAACAATGCATGTCAATAGGGCCGGCGGGCTGCCGCCGCCCCGGGCTTTGGAAATACCCCACTGTGCCCCCCCCACATCCCCGTGCTATGGATCAGCGCCGTACTTTCAAAGCACACAGCGTATTGCGGACGCGTACTATACACGCCCCAATACACCGTGGTGAACAAGGGCGGACGACGGGTAGGCCAAGGTATGGCGAGTGGCCAGGGAGAGAGGGGGCGTGGTGAGACGGGAGGGGATGGAGCCGCCTAGGGCGCTACCTCTGCCTATCCCTAAGGGGCGCAGGCAGGGCCCGACCCTCGCCGGATCAAGGCCCGGCTGCCATGGCTGAAGCGCCGGCGGTCTCTGTGACCGCTTCTGCGGAGCAGTGAGCGAAGCGCTCCCACTGCTCGCAGACAGTTGTAGGGCCAGCCCCCAGGAGGATCGCTGGATCCTCCGGTGAGACGAGGGCCAACACAGCGGGGCCGCGGGTCTCATAGCGCTGAGGACCCCGACGCGGAATCTGTGCGGGCGACTCAAGCTCCGGCAGCGTCGCGATGAAGTGATGTCATCCGCGACGGGCCTATCCTCGGGCGCATAGCGCGTCACGGGCCGTGCGCACGAGAGGCACTGCCGGAGGAGCGTCCGCGCTGGAGAGGGGCCAGAAGAGGGAACTGCGCAGCCCGGGCAGCAGGTTAAGGGCTAAGTATGATGTTGTTGTTTTTACCATGCCTGTAGCCCCTATAAGCCCGCCTGACTGTGGCCCCCCATACGCCTGCCTGTGTAAGCCCCCTTTATGCCTGCCTGTGGCCCCACTATACGCCTGCCTGTGGCCCACATATGCATGCCTGTTGGCCCCCATATGCCTGCCTGTGGGGCCCCCATAAGCTGCCTGTGGCCCCCATCGCTGGCCTGTTAGCCCCTGTAAGTGACCTGTGGCCCCTATAAGCTGCCTGTGGCCCCTATATAAGCCTGCCTGTGGCCCCTATAGCCTGCCTGTGGCCCCCCTAAAGCCTGCCTGTGGCCCCCATTTACCTGCCTGTGGCCCCACATAGCCTGCCTGTGCCCCATATACGCCTGCCTGTACGCCCCTTATAAGCTGCATGTAGACCCTATAAGCACCTGCCTGTGGCCCCCATACGCCTGCCTGTAGCCCCCATACGCCTGCTGTAGCCACTTTAAAGCTGCCTGTGGCCCCATATGCCTGCCTCAGTAGCCCTATAGCTGCGTAGCCCCATAAGCCTGCCTGTGGCCCTATAAGAATGCCTGTGGCCCTTTAAGCCGCTGTGGCCCTATAAGCTGCCTGTCGGACCCTATTAACTGCCTGTGGCCCCCATATGCCTGCTGTGGCCCCCATATGCCTGCCAGTGGCCCCCATTAGCATGCCTGTGGCCCATATCAGCCTGCCTGTGGCCCCTATACGCCTGCTGTAGGACCTATAAGCCTGCCGGGTAGGCCTATAAGGCTGCCTGTTAGCCTATAACCTGGCACTGTAGGCCCGATAAGCCTGCTGTGGCCCCATTGCCTGCATGTAGGCTCCTATAAGCCTTGCCTGTAGCCCCTAGCTATATACATGGCTGGCCCCTATAGCGATTTACTGCCTGTTGTGCCCCTACTATACTGCCTGAGCCCCTTCTATCTATATAACCTGCCTGAGAGTGACCCTATGTCTATATACCTGCCTGGGAGGTGACCCTATATCTTATACACTACCTAACTGAGGGGACTTATATAACCTATAATTAAGGAGGAGTTGCTGGAAATGTGAGGATTCTAAGATATTTGTGTCCAAATCTGCAGGACGAGTCTTGGCGGGAGCAATCAGAATGAATGGAATGTGACCGGATGGAGAAAGAAAAGGAAAGTGAATGACGCTGATCAGAAAAGACGTTCCTGTGAGTCACCCAAATGTAACTGCAGCGCAATTAAACTTAATTACTGCAGAGTGTCTACATACAACTAGTATTCTAACCACTATTATTGAGTCACGGTTCATATGGCGGTGCCGGTGGTAATGTAACTCAGAGCTAGGTGTGTACAAGCTGATAAGTCATATGTGCGGGGTCGTGTTTGGTCAGGGTCTGGCAGCGATTATTTGATCCTTAAGTTAGTAAATAGTTTAGGGTATTGGTTTATGTAGGAGTCATTTTTAAGTCAACAATCATTTCGACCTCGGTACGATTTGCTCCCATCTATCGGTGGATTATTCGGACAGAAAGTGACTGTTATTTTAGGGGTATTACACTGTCATACGCTCCCCGGAGCGGCAGCACCAGCGATTTTGAAAAAGCAATTGGTCCAGGGACTGATTTCACAATTGTGCAGTGACCTGCTGAGGACGTCGGATGGACCGGGAGCATATGTGGGCTTCTTAGATGTAAAGGTGGGTATGGTAAAGTGGCGAATATGGCGAAAGTAGGGTTGAGGGTTAGTGAGGTAGAAGGAAAGGAACATGGGGGGATGGGTGGGGGTATGGACTGAACCTCAACGACGAACCAACTATTCACAGGGGGAAGGAGGGCGACATTGGACTGATACGCGAAGTTAGGCAAGTATTGCCGATGTCCCCGGGCCCCGTAACCCAAACAAGAGAGGCAGGGTTTCTTGCCGACCCGTGTCAGTGGGTGGGGCGGTGTATTGGAAAACAACGTTTGGGAATTAGGGGTTTTATTTTTTGTTTGGGGGGTTTTTTTTTTTTTTTTTTGTGGTAATATTTGAGTTTAGGGCATATGGATAGAAATGTGTGACACTCATGTGTTGCTTATGTGGTTTTTTTTTTTTTTGGATATGTTTGTGGTAACTTGACAGATAATATTCTCCATGTGGCCGTATGTCTCACAACCGATCTAAAAATAAATGTAATATGTTGTCTTGGTCATTTTCATGCCCATAAAATTTCGAAATTTAAACGTGAGATAAAAGTCGATTTTTTCACAATATGGGTATCAATTTATATTTCTATGTCTGCCCCCTTCTGATATTTGGACTTCACTGTCTCATGCGTCACAATCGAAGGGAGAATGTAATATTCGTGTGTCAGTAGTTCAAAAGTGTTTTGGGTTGTTTTGATTGTTTATAGGGGGGGGGGGTTGTGTGGGGAGTGGGGATGAGGTGTATTATTGCGTACCAATATATAAATTACACTAATACCCTAAATGTTTGGTAGCGATGGATATAGTTACCGGCCCCCCCCGACTCCTGCAGGATCCACCGATACGCAACACATCAAGTTATTCAGAAGAAAAAGAGTGTCACCACCATAAAAACAAAAACCCTCCTGCAAAACATTTCACACACTAGATTTTTTTCTCGGCTATTCCCGTATATTTCATGGTATGGTCAATGACGCCATTATCCCGCAAAATAAAAGCCCTCAATTGTCTATGTAGATGGAGAAATAAGAAGGTTATGGCTCTTGGAAGTCGGGGAGGAAAAAAAAGAAGAGACAAAAAGTTACCCACCCCCCCACCCCCCCCCCCCTCCCCCCCCCACCCCCCCCCCCCCCCCCTTATCAACATAACTTGGAAAAAACAAAGTACCTTTTTCGGGGATAAGGGGGTTAATCTGGTGCATGTTTGGGCACTGAGGCTTCACACTCTGTTGGTTGGCTAAGTTTAAAAACTTTGGTGTTTTTTTTGGTGCACTAAGCCATGCCCCTTTTGTGCAGTGCAGAAGTATCTAAGATATATGTAATACAGGCAGTCCCCGGCTTACAAACGAGATAAGGGCATATCCCCATGGCACGGGTTGCGGCCGATTTTTCAGACCGTTTGCAGTTTTTCAAACCGTCTGAAAAAACGTACGCAAACGAGCCAAAAGGGGCTTTATTGCAAAACCTTTGTCAGGCCACCACTGCACGGGTTTTCCGCCAGCCTTTTTTTTCCCGCCCGCCCGAAAAACGTTCTACATGCACATTCTTCGGTCCGGTTTTCGGACGGAATGTGTGTAAGTGAATGTGAACGGCTTTTCTCCGCTCGTCGCGGAGAAAAGCCGCCCCCCCTCCCTCCCCGCAGCCATGTACACGACACACAAACTAGACTAAACCGGGAGGCCTGGATAAACCGAGTGGTATTTGTCCAATGCCATGTAAACGGGCCCTAAGGACTGTAGGTTTGTTCTTAAGTTGAATTTGTATGTAAGTTGGAACAGGTATATTTATTAAATGTAACTCCAGCACAAAACTTTTTTTTTTTTTTTTTTTTTTAGTTTAGTGCAGGGAAGGGTTTTTACATTTGTTTAGCTGTTTGTGCCCCGGTTAAGAAGATTTCACTTCATGTGCTGCTGTGGCGTGCTGGAACTTGTCGTTCCACAGTTACTGTCTGCTGTGAAACCAGGGCTGTGGAGTCGGCAAGTCAAAGCCCCGACTCCGACTCCTCAATTTCCAACACCTCGGACTCCCGACTCCTCATACACGGCGCATGTTAAGTGATAACTTTTACTGTAGGGTAAAATGGTAAAATCGGCTGTTTATCACCTTTATGATACAATAATCAAGCCTATTTATGTAGAAACAGACACTGACAAGCAAAAGGGGTAACAATGTTTTGATCTTTTGAACACTTGTGGGGTAGAGTTGAAAGGAAAAAGCTGTATTTGTTCCAAGCTCACAGTCTGCACCAACATTGGGAATGTGTAGAAGAGACCTGGGTCTGATTGTTGGGTCAAGACCTGATTGAATCTGATCCAGAGCTCAGGAAGGATTCAGGCAGTATTGAAAACCAAAGGTGGATTTCCCAAACTACTAAACAAAATAATCAAATTAACATTTTGATTTTTAGGAGCAAAAACGAGTAACAATGCAGTTACAGGAAAGAATCTGCAGACAATAAGAAGATGCAAAATAACTTCCAAGTCAAAATTATGTATAAGATTAGGTAAGATGACTGTATATAAAATTACAGTAGCTCATATACCAAAGCTGTAATAAAATGGAGAGATGTGGAACCTGAAAGTACAAGTTCAAAACATTGTTACCTTTTCTTGTCGTGTAAAATTTTTTATTGGATATGACTTTAGAACACAAAAAAATTGTAAATATGCAAAAACTGCAGGAACTTTTGGGTAAAGTCTCAAAAATTTTTTTCGGGAAAAAATGTTTTGCTTCCACAGATCCCGCTACATACTCACATCTGATTCACATTTCCAGGCTAGAGAACGGCCTTCTATACTAACTTGGGTTTTGGGGGCAAAGTGTTGACCTTGGGGAAATCTCTAAAAATGAAAGGGGATAAAAGGGAAACGCCTCAGCCACGCAGTTTTGATGAATGCTTGAAATCTTTTCTTCTTTGAAAGCAGGTGAAAAATTTTGCTGAATCTTTTCCCCTGGGGGGGGTCTTTTCCCCCGGGGCGCGCTTTGCTGCTCCAGTATCAATTTCCTCCTCATGTGATAAGGTGAAGATATGGAAGATATGCTCTTTGCCTGCATGAATAAATGGACCAAACTAAATTTTTATTTTGGGATCCCGACTCCGACTCCCAGCCCTGTGTGAAAAATGGAAAAACAAGTGCCGCACCCCCCCTAAGTCTCTGTTTGTAAACTAGGGGGGCAGATGCAAATCAGAAGGTTTTTAAGTGGGCTCTGCCTTTATGTGACAAAGCTTGTACGCCAGTATTTTCGCACAAAATGCGGAACAAATTTGCCCCAATGTCAGAAAAATTGCCCCATTGTTCTTTTTTTATTTTTCAAGACAATGAAAAGTCTCATGGTGGGACCACCCCACAGTGAGTGAGGGCAGGAATCAAAGTATCATTGAGAGGATGCTTTACTTGTATTTGCATGAGTTTGTTTAGAATTATCTTTTTAATTGGGTTTCTATTCCTCACCGGTTTGTGGTCTGTAAATGAGAACGCTATAGTTTACCTTCTGAGATCAAAAGTAAAAACACTGAGGCACATTTAAGGCAACGGTGCCTAAATTTCGGGCGTTAGTTAAAAATTCCAAAAATTTTGGTCATGGGGGCGTGTCTTCAACAATTGGGGGCGTGGCTCAGCATGTAATGCTGTGCACCCAAAAATGGGCCAAAATTTTTTTTCGCAGTTAGTGCCATAAAGTGAACCAACAAATAAATGTTGTAAAGTTTGACTAAATAGTCTAAAAATGTGACAGATTTATCAACACTACGATATATGTGGCGCATTGCAAGACTAAACCATACCATACCCATAGTAAAAACTGAATAAAGAGGGCTCCGGGCGAGTGTGCACAACCCCGACATGTTAGGGTTGTGTAACTCGTTGGGGCCCTCTTTATTCAGATTACTGTCTTTTTAGAATATGACAAACAATACTATTATAGATAAAAATTTATGCAATGGTTTATTTTGGGTTTTGATTCTATATGCTACTTAACCCCATAATGCTGTTTTTTTTTAATTTTTTGTGTCACTAATTGGGGCATTATTTCCCTTTCTTTTAAGATTTAAAAATTTTTTTAATGCATTTTTATTTTCATTTTAATTATATATTAATGGGATTTTCTCAGCATTCTTTTTTTACAGAGTCATAAGCAGTTTTACACTCAGTCTTCGGCTGTGGGGGTTTCTTTGCATGATTAGCATATGTAGCTCTACGAGTCTTACACTGACAAGTAGAAGAGTTTATCTCTTCAGAAAAAAAAGGGGACATGTGCTATAAGGACTAAAAAAAAGGGTTTATCAAAAACCCAAAGCTAATTCTTTTAAAGGGAAAATTTTTGTTTGCTGGGACAGAGCCATCCGTCCATGGTGACGTCAAGGTACGGACAAACGGCAATGACAAAATACCAGTCGGATTTTGATAAAATAATTCGACTGGCATTTTATCGTTTATTTGAACGTATTAGGGGGCAGTTTCTGTCCGCGGTTTCGGACGTCCCCGTAAACATTGAACAGTACATTTTTCATCCTAGAACCAGGCAGAAGGATGTACATGTTCTAAGTTTTTTTTGACTGTTTTCGGGACTTAAAAATTAACCCCGTCAAAAAAATCAAAGCTGTGTAAATACAGTTTGGGATTTTTATTAAAGTCTTGGGGAGGGTTTGACACCCAATCCAAAAAAACGTTAAAAGATGACTAAAAACCATCCATGTGGCTTACCAAGCTCTCTGCTCTAATCAGATAAACTTTTTTGTAGGTAACCATGAAACCCCTTTTTTTCACTCAGAGCAATAAAATATCTCTTAATTTATGACTAAAGTAAAAAAAATTGACCAATGTTTTTTAGAAAAAAATCTTCATTTTCCTTTCCCTTTTGGTTTAAAAATCATCTTTATAGTGAGAAAACCCATTTAATAAAGTGTATATTTTACTCTGAATATATATAGTACTTTTTGCCTTGGTTTATGTAGTTTTTGTTCAGGCAGTGCCCATTATTCAAGTGTATGCCCTATCGATTGGTTATAAATGTCTGAGACTGCGAGACCCCTTTGAGCAATCCTTTAAGTTGGTTTCCTTAAAGGGGTTGTCTCACTACATTGATTCATCTCACCTCAGTCCTGTTTTCTTGGTTTCAATTTGAATTCAGGGGCGTGTTTACTGGCTTCTACTAGGCTGCAGTAGAAGCCAGGTCTGTAGCTATAGCAACCAGTGCTGGCAGCATATCATGAGAGATTGAACAGGTCTGTAGCTATAGTGACCTGAGGAGCTGATGCAGCCCTTACAAGAGGGGATATCTCAGAATAGGTAGGACACTGTTAATGGACATACATTACAAAGTGACTTGTTTTTGCAAGATCTTTAACACAAAAAGCAATCCTTGTAGTGAGACAACCCCTTTAATATTGTAATGTATACACTTCTACACTCACCCTCATTAAGATTTCTCGCTCAACAATGGCATCCTCCGTAGAAAACATCTCCGACACCGGCCTTTCCTTGACCGGTTCCTTTTTGACCCTCTCTTTGACACTGGTGAGATCTGGTTCCGAAATTGAAGGCCCCAAGGAGGTTCCATTTATAGGCGTGGGGTCATTTCTAGATATGCAGAGAGTCTGGGATGGCCGGGAACTCATGGCCTTGGCTCTCGCTAAGGCAGCAGATATACTGGATGGGTCGTGCCTTAAAGCTCCATTGCTGACACTTTTTCTTGGGCCTGGATATTCCGGCGGTGGCTTGTTTGGTATTCGGGCCAATGCCGCCTGAAGTTGGGCACTATAGGAAACCCCCTGCATAAATGAATTGTGAGGCACAGGTTTGTGGGACTCTTCCTCCTCCTCACTCTCACTACTGTGGATCAGCATGGTCGCATCTGAAATGGTCTTTTTATGGTGGTACATTGGGAGCTGCTGGACCTCATGAGCCGGTTGCATAGATTCTTCAGGGGGCATCTGTTCTCTTAAGGTATTTCTCCGAGGCAAAGGAGCCGCAAGAGACTTTAAGGCCATAGCTTCCATCCCACGGACCATGTGGCTCATGACTTCAAAACTGTGGCGCTTGTTGATAACCGGATGGTGCTTATGGGGCTTCAGCGGTTCACTGACCTCCTGAAGAGACTGGCGAATGACAGGAGAGCTATCTTCTTGGAAAGTTTTCACCGACTGTTGAACTTTTCTTGCCACTAGATCGGGGCTGCTGCTACTGACGCGTTTATGTCTATGACTTGCCAGGTCAGGGGTGCTGCTGGCAGGTCGTGGTGGTGGGTACGGAGGAGGAGGCCGAGACAAGAAGTTCCTGAACATGTGTGCAGCATTAAAAGTCTGTGGCGGCACATTGGCCAACTCTGGGGTGCTGACGGTATGGGAAATCGACTTGCTATTGGCAGGGTTTGTTGTACCCTGGCCAGAGGGCATTTGCTCAGGTGGGTTGACGGGTTTATTACCGAAATGAGACTGAGTGGCATAAGCAGACTGAGACACCATGTACGGAGGCCGGTCCTGAATTTCAGGTTGACTATACACCATGTTCTCCCGATGCCTGTAGGCATGTGTATTCCCAATATTGAGGTTTCGTAAAGACTGGCTCTGGCAGTCCAGCGGGTGGATATTTCGGTTCATCTGTCTCATCACGGTCTCATAGTCCGGTGTCTGCCGGTAGGAAGGTACAATGATAGCACTATGTCTGCATTTGGGGATGTAGTCCGACCTCATAATGTCGTTGCCAGTGATGCTGAGGTTAGAGGACATGGGAGAAGCCTGTATGTAGTGGTTCAGAGAGTTCATACTTTGAGCACTTGAAACGCTACCATTCGGCACCGTACCGTTTAGGAAGTTATAATCAATATATCTGTCCAGGCTGTTTTGGGATCTGAAGTTAAATGTTTCCTCGCTCATGTGAAAGATGCTGTCTGCAAGGGATAAAGTATAATTACAATGCAAATCGAAATAACCCATGATAGACCGGCTAAACTAACCTGGATTACGGTCATTACGTCGAATTTTCTTAACATAGAAACGGAGAGGTCAATAACACTGTAGCCCCAGCTACATTCAGCTGCTCAGGGACCTTATGTATGAAACAGTCTACCAGTAAGTCTGTCTTTGGTGCCTTGGACTCCAATTGGGTGCTATGAACTTTGACTGGGTGCTATGGGCAACAAAGACTGTCTGACTGCTAGACCGTTTTCATACATATGGCCCTAGGGCTTCAAATAAGTTACATAAACCTGATTGTCATTATAAAGGAGAACATTTATATATAAGGGAAGGCCCAACCCAGTTGCCTTGGAGTTTGGCTCATAACAACTGGTCTCCTAACATTAGATACGCAGTGATCATTAGGGAAGCTCCATCAGTTTCCCCTGGAATGGTCATGTGTTTCCAGCAATTGCAAATAGTCTCTACCCTGGCTCATAAAGAGCGGCCCTGGGAAGGGAAACCCTCTTATTTACACCGTAAGCCACAACAGGGCATATAGAACGGGGTTATTTAGGTGTGATAACCTATTGAAAAAGTATGAGGCCACTATATTGGGGCTTCTGTGAGGTGCCCAACTAAGACTTGCCAGGTCAGGAGTACTACTGGCAGGTCAGTGTGTTAGGTAAGGAGTTGGATGCTTTGACGAGTTTCTAAACTTAGCACTAAGGGCCACATATATGAAACTGTTCAGGTCTAAAACTCACTCTTTTTCCCACAGTAACCTATGGGCAAAAAAGTGAGTTTTAGACCTAAACCGGTTCATACAAGTGGCCCTCAAGGTCTATAGGAGCACATTGGTCAACTCTGGACTTCTGACAGTATAGAGCAGGGTTTCCCAACTCCAGTCCTCAAGACCGACCAACAGGTCATGTTTTCAGGATCTCCCACAGAATGCACTGACAATAATGACTTCACCTGTGCAACACTGAGGAAATCCTGAAAACATGACCTGTTGGTGGGTCTTGAGGACTGGAGTTGGGAACCTCTGGTATAGAGCATGTATATACATAGGTCCCTCAACATACAATATTAATTGGTTCCAGGACAACCTGTATACACTGAGAGCACAACTCAAAGGAAAACTGAAGCCCCCAAAATGTCACCAACATGATATAGAAGCAGATACTAATCCAGATAAAGTGCGTCCTTCCATTTAACATCAGAGAGAGCTGCTGGAAGCTGGAAATCACTTTCTGTGATGAGGAAAGGAGTTTCTTTGGGTCATGGACTTTATACCCAATGTATCAGAAAAAAGAAAGATGGGACCTGCACCTTGTGCCCAAAGGAGCCTCTCATCCTGGCCCATGTGAAGAGCAGTATAGGACATGTAGTACCGCACTGTACTGTAGAGAGGCGCTACTAAACCACCAATCACTGCCTGCACCTCACTAATACATGTAAGAACAGTATAGGACATGTAGTACCGCACTGTACTGTAGAGAGGCGCTATGAATCCACCAATCACTACAATCACTGCACTGATACATGTAAGAGCAGTACAGGACATGTGTAGCACTGCACTGTACTGTAGAGAGGGGCTATAGACCGCCAATCACTGCATGCACCTCACTAATACATGTAAGAGCTGTACAGGACTTGTAGTACCGCACTGTACTGTAGAGAGAGGATACAGACCTCCAATCACTGCATGCACCTCACTAATACATGTAAGAGCAGTAAAGGACATGTAGTACCGCACTGTATCCCTAGACTACAATAACTCAAGGGACCCCTGTACTGGAGCATCTGGGTGCCGAACTAAAGCTAAACTACTAGGAACAACCACTTCATAATGAAAACCACTCTTTAAAATGTCAAAATGTAGATCTCAATGTTGTTATTTTAAAACCTACCTTCAGATATGAAAGCATCGTTACCCTGCATATGCCTAGACGATAATACAGAGGACTGCGGCCTTGACTGGAAAAAAAAAATAGGAAAAAACAGCTTAAAATTCTCATAGTCTGAACTGAATATGGACTAGAACTTGGGAGCTTCCATATATTTTGACACTTGATTAAGTCACTCAAAATATGGAAACTATTGCTGCACTCAGTGAGCCACTTTCCTATTTATAACAGGTTAATGTTATCCCTAAGGCTATGTTCACACGGCTTAAAATGGGCCGTATTTCGGTCCGTAATTACGCGCCGAAGTGCGCAAATTACGGGCTGAAAACGGCCCAGTCATTACGGTAATCCACAGTTCTCATAGAGATTACGTCTCCTCTCCCTGCTCGGCGAATACGCCGAGGGGGGAGATAATTCACATTTCACTTTCTAGCGGCGTATACGCGCCGCTAGCAGTGATTCTCTATGGGCCGGCGAGGTGCCGGCCCCCCGCTCCCACGGCGTAACTGCGGGGCGTAATTGCGGGGCTAAAAGCTATGGCCCCAAGCAGGTTATACTATATCGCATGCCCTAAAGAATCCTTATAAACCGTCCCAGTAATCACATGGGATTAAAGAGGTTGTCTCACTACAGACATTGATGGAATATCGCTGGAATTTGCCATCAATGTCTGATAGGTGTGTTCCCAGAGGTGGGACCCGGACCCATCACCTAAACCTCTCCATTCTGAATAGAGAGGTGGTCGAGACTCTCCCATAGACCACCTCTATGTTCAGAGCGGAGAAGTTCCGGGGCTCATTTAGGAGATAGATGCGGGTCCAAGATGTGGGACCCGCACCTATAAGACATTGATGACCTATCCTAGCTATACGCCATCAATGTCTGTAGTGAGACAACCCCTTTAATCAAGACTCTCAAGTCATGCATTCGCTTTAGGTGAGGTTTGTGTTGTACGATATCCTTACCCATAATTGTAATATACAAGGGAAAAAAAAAACCCTGATAATTTAGCACCAAGAAGCACTGCTGATAAGTTTCCATCTCTTAACGTCATTTTACATTAACTTATAGATCTCCTTTAAGTAGACACCTACCATGGAGGATCTTCCCCAAGTAGAAGGTCGTCGAACTGTGGGCGGTGTATTGTGCGTTCTGTTAGACACAAAGAACAGGTTACAATAATTACAATGAAAATTAATATTTCCGTCTTTCAGTGTCACATCCACATGGATTGGAAGCTGAGATCTGGGGAGATACTTGGTGGGACACAATACTGTTGTCGTACCTTTACCTGTGTCGTGTAGGACAACGTCGACAAGACCGAGTCATCAGCGCTATGAGGGGATGACTACCAACCCGCCCACCATATCTCAGCTTCCCTCTATATCACAAGTAGATATAGGAACAACTTCAGCAGTTCTACAGTATTAGGACCTCCATCAAACAGCTCTCCATATCTCAGCTTCCTTCTAGATCACAAGTAGATATAGGGACAACTTCAGCAGTTCTACAGCATTCGGACCCCATCAAACAGCTCTCCATATCTCAGCTTCCCTCTATATCACAAGTAGATATAGGGACAGCTTTGGTAGTTCTACAGTATTAGGACCTCCTCAAACAGCTCTCCATATCTCAGCTTCCCTCTATATCACAAGTAGATATAGGGACAACTTCAGCAGTTCTACAGCATTCGGACCCCATCAAACAGCTCTCCATATCTCAGCTTCCCTCTATATCACAAGTAGATATAGGGACAACTTCAGTAGTTCTACAGCATTCGGACCCCATCAAACAGCTCTCCATATCTCAGCTTCCCTCTATATCACAAGCAGAGAGATGGACAACTTCAGCAGTTCTACAGCATTCGGACCCCATCAAACAGCTCTCCATATCTCAGCTTCCCTCTGTTTCAAATACAGCCAAGCGGACAGCTTTAGAAACTATACAGTGTTAGGACCACATCAAACAGCTGTCTATATCTCAGCTTCCCTGAATATCACATGCAGGCCGCTTTTGCAACTTCTATCTATATCATAGGCAAACATGCAGACAGCGCGAACAGCTCTACAAACAGCTCTTCATATCTCAGCTTCCTAACATCCAGTTAGAGTGACATGGGAAGATCAAGGAATGTGGTCTTCAACACCAGTCTCACCAAGAGAACCCAATATGACCCATAAAATCTCCCAGTTGTGAGGGTGTAAGAGTGAGTTGAGCTTAGTTCAGTGCTTCCTCCCTGGCACATTCATAAGAAAGTGGCAGAGATGCCAATATGAGCCCACACAGCCATGTGATCATTAGAGTACATCCTAAGCTCGCTCATGAATGAGACATTGGTGGGTGTAAAGCATGCACTGGTCTCGATGCTGCAATATAATGAGATCTGTCTCGTGTCAATCTTTCCAAAGGCTAGTGGCCTGCAACCTGTGGCTCACTGACTCCTGCAAAACTGCAACACACAGCATGCTGGGAAATGTAGTTTTGCAGCAGCTGCAGAATGTGGGTCACAGTGCACCAGAAGGCTGAGACAGTAATGGGCATCCGATTCGATAGGGCTCCAAAACACCATCTAAGACCATTTTGGAAAAGTCTCCGATTGCCGAGCTCCGATTGGTTGCTATGGGCAACAAAGAGTCTTCCTGCTAGACAGTTTTCATACATAAGGCCCAGTGACTTTAGAAATGCTACATCCAATAGAGAAAGCTGAAGAGTCCAAGCCTCATAGAATATATTCAATATACAGTGGAGCGTTCAAGGCAATGAAGTCTCCACACACCGACATGGTGCCTCTCCCTAATGAGAGACCTTACGCCTTTGGAGCAACTATAAAGATGATAATGCATTTAAAATAGGGCGTGCATATGTTCTGTAAGGACGGAGGGTGGCCCTCAGAAGCATGTCCTCAGGTGGCCCAAGGAGCTCCAGCCTGGCTTCTATGCATTCAATCCTTATGGACGCCAATGGAACTTTCCATGTAATAAATCAGGATAACAGACTATAAGGCGCTCGTACTATCCTGCTGTCACTTACTCTGTGCAGATTTTATGGTCTTTGTAGAATTTCATCCGGGCAGCAAACAGCCGGGATATGTATTTGCTGTTTTCAATGTCATCCTATTGAAAGGCAATAAACAGGCGCGTGTCATCTGCAGGGTTATACAGGAGCAGAAGCAACACAATGAAATCCTATTAAATTACACTCAGCCACAGAAACAGAGGCACAAAACAAGCACCTGCACTTAGAGAGGTCCCGTCAGCTCTCCTGAGATACCCGTTTTAGTACATAACTGTATTTCCCATAAACGAACAATTTTAGAACATCTTAAGGAGCGGGGCGCCGTCATCAAACAACACGGATGCCACAGTCACCTCGACCACAGCATCTCAGTGGTTAAGTGGCCGGGAACAGATATCTCTAATCCCAGCCACTTAAGATGCGTATCTTTCTTACTGACAAGCTACTGGTAACCCTTTAGAGCACTGTAGCCTTCTGCCCTGCTATTAAGACCCTCCATGACCAATTTCCTTCTAAGGCCTCGTTCACACGGCTTATTTCGCCGCGGATTTGCCGACGGATTGACGATCGTCAATCCGTCGGCAAATCAGTCAGAAATAAGAAACAGCCTATTTTCTATTGATTTCAATAGAAAATACGGCTCGTCGTTCACACGACGCGTAGTTCCGTTCCGGATTGCCACCGCGGATTGACGACGGCAATCCGGACGGAAAAAACAATGTGCATGTCAATTATTTACGGACGGATTCACCACCTACAATGATTGGAGACGGTGAATCCGTCGGGAAATCAGTTACAAATACTTCCCACACTTAGTGCCACTTATTTGCAACTGATTTTCAACTGATTTCAGAACGTAGTTACGATCTGCAATCCAATGTAAATACGTTCTTAAATAAGCCGTGTGAACGAGGCCTAACAGGTTGAGCTAGGAGTAGCAGAGCTGAAATGCCAGTCACTGTTGTAGAACCACCCACAGCCTGAATAGGAAGTGGGAACCTGAAGCTGGCTGTGCAGAGCAGGCTCTATGAAACAGAATGGTGAGAACACCCCTTTAAGAAATAGGGCTTCTTTTACATCGACCAAAAATTGCCCATTTAGAGCACCAATCAACTTCGCCTTCAGACAGTGAAAGGCCGCATACATGGGCGCAACTAATGCCATAGCAGCTGCTATGGGGCCCAGAGGCCCCATTCAGGTCCAAGAACGATATAAGGAAATAAGGCCTTGGTAGCTTTCTTCTATCTAGCACTGCTATGTTGGTTCTTTGACATATGGCGGTATTATTTATTTATTGCCACTTCTGTTTTATTTTACTGTCATTAGGTGATTGGGTCCAACCTTATTTCATGATGGGGCCCTAAGAATTCTAGTGACGCCCCTGTTTGTGATCGTTTGTGTGGCCACTCACTTTTATTACTGGTCAGCAGCATAACCGTTGTTTGCACAGGGAGATGTGCTGGTGACTAACCCCATTTTTTTTTTTTTTAGGCTGCATGAGGGTATGTTCACACAACGTATTTGCAGGGCGTACTTCAGAGCATAATATCACTGCAATGCGTCCAAATTACGCCCTGCGAATGCGGTAAAATCACAGCACTCTGAGTGCTATCATAACCGTACATATTCCTGGGGAATACTGAGCTGAGTAGGAGGCCAGGCCGTAGCGCTTTAGAAAGTACGCGATGGCCAGTGTGTACTTTCAACAGCAGTCGTATTGCGGCGCACACAGCTACGCGTCGCAGTATGCCGTGTGAACTCAGCCAAAAAATGTGATCAGACAACAAACAAGTGCTTCATCGTTCACTGGCTGATTGCAGGGCTTTTTACACAATTATTGTTTCTTCTATGAGCACTCATTTACGTGATAATTAGCAGTGTAAAACGGCCATAAAGAGAGCCTGTGATATACCCTGACTTGTCTATTTTAGTAAAACCTGGTGTTGAATGTGATGGAACAATCCTGGAGCATCTTCTCTTATAAGGGTATGTTCACACGACGCAATTGCGGGGCACATTTCGGCGCATATTTGTGCTTCAATACGCCCCGCAATTACGGTAATTCATAGCTCTCAGAGAGCTATGAATTACATCCGTCTCCCCCGGCGTACAATACACGAGTGAGAGAAGTGACGTCACTTCTATGCGGCACTTATACGCCGTCGAGAAGGACAGAGAATGGGGCCGCCCCCCCACTCCCACCCTTTAGGGTATTTTCACATGGCTTATTTAGCCGCGTATTTCGGTGCGCAGATTGCGTTTTATACACGGCGAAAGGTACTGTGCAATTACGGTAAGTCATAGCTCTCAGAGAGCCCCCCCCCATGCTTTGGAATTACGCAATGATCAGCATGTGGTTCCAAAACACCCGGCGTATTGCGGTGCATACTATATGCGCCGCAATAAGCCGTGTAAATATACCCTTAGGCTATGTTCACACGGCTTAACTGCGGGACGTAATTACGCCCCGCAATTACACCGTGTGGACGGGGGCGGGAGCGGGGGGCCGTCACCTCGCCGGCCCATTGACTTGTGAATTACTAGCGGCGTATACGCCGCTAGTAATTCACATGTCACTTATCCCCCCCCCTCGGCAGATTCGCCGAGCAGGGAGAGGAGACGTAATCCATAGTTTTCTATGAGAACTGTGAATTACCGTAATAACTGGGCTGTTTTCAGCCCGTAATTTGCGCACTCCGGCGCGTAATTATGGACCGAATTACGGCCCATTTTAAGCCGTGTGAACATGGCCTTAGAAGTACGTGCTGACCAGCGGGTGCTTTTAAAACACCCGGTATATTGCGCCGCATACTGTATGCACCACAATATGCTATGTGAACAGACCCCAACTCTGTGTTGGGCAGATGGGTGTTACCATCTCAGTTATCCCTGCACACACTGACTGTTAGCACGGATTCATACGAAATTTTCTGCACACCTCTGATTAACAGGTGCCCCAATATCAACTGCACTATCCAATAAATGGTTAAATCTTTATTTTCCCAACACATGAAGATTTATAGGTAACATAGGGGGCCTTATGTACTAAACTGGTCTAGCAGCAAGACTGTCCGTTGCCCATAGCAACCAGGCAGAGCTCATTTGATATAGTCCTCTAGAAAGAGAGAATCTGAGCTCCGATTGGACGCTATGAGCTCCGATTGGTCGCTATGAGCTCCGAAGGCAGTCTTACTGCTAGACGGTTTTCATACATAAGGTCCAATTTGTTTTAAAAGCTGTAATTCATTCCAGTCATGCGTCTAACCAGACCACTGCTGGGGCAGCGATGATTCAGCCAAGAGGAATGATTTCTTGAATATTCCGCTAATAAAGGTCCTTTGTTGGTCGGAAAGTTGGGTTTTGCAATCCATGATCAACCCCTGAGAATGTTATATAATTTAATGCCGGAATAAATCGCTGCTTTTAAAACAAAAATTGTGCCACCTATAAATCTTCATGTGTGGAAAATAAAGAAAAATTCAAGTAGTTATTAAAGCGTGCCGTTGATATTGCTACAATTATACTGAATCACTTGCGTTTTCAACGGGCACCTGTTAATCAGGGGTGTGCGGAAAATTTTGTATGAAGTACACCCCACCCCATTGGTAACACCCAGCTGGTAGATTGGTTATTTTTAGGAGGAATAACAGGGGAACTACACAACAGAGAATCGAGGAGAGATACTGGCGGACGAGGAACAGACCTTTGAGGGACAGCGATGGGTCCTCTTTGGAGATGGCACAGGTCTTCTTTACACGTCTGTTTTAGTAAATCCTTGTGTTTACCTGGAAATAAAGTTTCTGGAGCATCTTCTCTTATAAATGTGTTATGCTGTTCCTCCATTATTTCTTCTAGAAATGTATAAATGCATCCGTCTTCTAGGTGTTACCATTTGGAGGTGATGAAGTGGATACTTTTAGTGAATACTTGCGTTTACCATGAAATAATTTTTTGGAGCATCTTTATTTAGATCTTTAGGTTATGTGGTTCTACTGGTGGTTTCCCTGTCGGCGCCCAAAACAGCATCAAAACCTCGCCTGAAACACACTTCAGAAGAGGTTTTAGATGCATTTCTCGACATGTTTTTCATGCATTCGTGGACGTGGTTTTCAACACTGTTTTCACCAATACAAATTAATAGCCAAGGTAAAAAACACGCAGAAAAACACTCCGGAAAGAGAGTCAAAAAACAAGGTTTTGAACCATGTACAAGCATGGACTAACACTACAGCTGACATCATATTGATGTAAGTTATGATGGGAATTTATTATAGCACGGATTTGTAATCGCATGATATATATGAGAATCCTGAAAATTTTATGGAAATTCAAGTATTATTAACATAAAGCAAATTTTGCACATAACTGGACTGATTACATATCTTTTTGCATAAGGTTTTGAAGCTTTCCATTGATTCCTATAGGGATTTTAAGCACTGAAAATGCTTCAAGAATTGACATGATTCTTCTTTTTCAGCGCACAAAACAGCTTCCAAAGACGCGCGGAAAAACCTTGTGCGTGAACTACACCACTGTTTAACATACGAATCAATGAAAAGGGTCTGGGGGGCGTTTTGGAGGATTTTTTGATGCGGTTTCAGGAGCGGAAATGCTCCAAAAACAGCGTAAAAAAATCAGCCATGTGAACATACCCTATATATCTTCCTAGAAATTAATTACCAATCTGTCAGATGGGTGTTGTCAATGGAGAGGGGGAGGAGGGGAGTTCTGCACGGTCTGACATTGTCCAATCAATCAGTGCTTGTACAGTCAGTGTGTACAGCGACATCCCCTCTGAGAACACCCAGCTGATAGAAATGTATTACTGAATCTAGGAGGAATAACAGAGGAACAGCACAGAGTTATAAAAGAGAGCATGCTCCAGAATTGTTATTTCACAGGAAACACCAGGATTTCCTAAACCAGACATGATCAGAGAGGTCACAGGTCCCGTTTAGGTCACTGAAATGTCAGCAAAGGTAAATGTAGAAAACAGGAGGGTGCACTATTCTAGGCATAAAAAAAAACTTTGAGATTCTTCGTTCACACATTTTGATCAAAAAATGTTTAAGCCACCCCTGGCTTGAATTGATATGTTAATTCTTGGAACAGATCTGAAAGACGCAATGTAAACACGCATCGGCGATCACTCGTCTGAACGCCGATGCGTGTTCTACATTGAAAGCAATGGAAAACACACTGCACATCATACGTGCTTGGGTCCGTTTAGGGTCCGAAACACTGATCCAAACATGCATCTATGAACGGATACAAAATCGGATCCAACACGCCGTGTGAACATACCCTTAGGGGCGGTGTCTGTCCGCAAGCTTGTTGCCCATTTCCAGTAACAACCTGAAGAATTGTGAGCGCAGCTCTGGAGTACTTTACAAGCTGTAACCTAGGATCGTGACCATAAACAAAATAATTTAACCTGCAAAATATGCTGAGGAGTGATCATACTCCTTAGGGCCCGTTTACACGGCACAGGACAGATACCGGTCGGTTTATTCAACCGTTTTTTGTCCGTTTTTTGTGCCGTGCACACGGCCGCGGAAGGATGGCTTTTCTCCACGATGAGCGGAGAATAGCCCTCCCCCTTTCCATGTTCATATTCCGTCCGAAAATCGTGGTTGGTTTGCGGCTGGTTTTTCAGACGGTCTGCAAAACCGCAAGCCGCCTGAAAAAACGACCGCAAACCGGTGCCGTGGGGACATGCCCCCACGGCAAGGGACAAATACCGGTCGGTTTATCCGACCGATATTTGTCCGGTTTGTGTGCCGTGCACACGGCCCTCCCCCTTCACATTGGCTTGCACAGATTCCGTCCGAAAACCGGACAGAAGATTGTGCAAGCACAATGTCTTGGGGGCTGAAAAACCGCCGGGTGGAAAACACATGCAGTGGGGACTGCTGCACGGGTTATCCATAGAGCACCATTGTGCTCATTTTCGGCCGGTTTTCAGGCGGTCTGCTAAAACCGCAAACCGCCTGAAAAACCGTCCGAAAACCCATGTAGTGCCCTTATAGTAGAAGTGCAAGTGTTCTAAAGTCCACGTCTCTTTGGAGAGCGGAACCATTGTTTAACAATGTTCATTACGGAAGGGGTGAAAACAAATCCCTTCGGCAGGAATGTGAGGGTGGCGAGAGGAGATTACTCACGTACCGTGTGAAAAAAGACGCTCTCTTCCTTTCTGTTCAGCTCCAGGACAATGGCAGACTTGTTGTGCGTGATATTCCCAATGTCATTCCACCTGGAGACAAGATCTCAGGTTAGCTCTGCCAAGACTCACATTCCGACATTCCAGAGTCACGCCAGCGATATCTCTGCCCGTCCAGCCTCCAGCTTGGCAGGGCTCGCGGGAGAGATTACCATTAGGATGCTTTCAAGAGCTATTCATCTCTGCGTGGCTGAAACATATCTCTAGCCGACCATGTCAGGACACAGAAGTGCTCTATTCATCCCCTTGCTAGTGGGAAGATTAAGCAAAAATATACCCATGTTCTAGCCCGTATGCAGATAAAGGACTGGTCAGGGTATGCGTCTCTTACTGCTCGCAGAGGCTCCAACACACTCAATAGGCTGGGACAGCGCTCCCTGGGAAGCCATTACATAGGCCATCTGCATAATAATTGCTAATATTACTTTACATGGTCACTTGTTACATTGGGGCTTGGATGGGACGGATCCATCAGACCTCATCGCGAGATGTATTCATGGTGGATAACACAGTAATGAGAGCGGCAATGAGGAGTAATGTGTCCCTTAGTAGAAATTATAAAGATATTAGAAATCAGCAAGGAGCAATGGCTTCATATAAAAGGACGTCTTCTGCGCTCAGTCATTTACACTCGGCTGTATGTTATCCCATATGACACTCAAGGGCTCATGATGAATAATCTATCCATCAGCAATAAAGAAACATGAAGGGCTTATAGGTTTTATAGGCGGAAGATAGTGGAGGAGAGGGGGCTGGTGGTTTTTTTTTTTTTTTTTTTAATTCTCTGGAGTTTCACTCAAATCTTTTCTTTATTCCCTGTTCTGCAGCTCAAGAACATCTCCAGAACCCACCCATTTCTTATAGAAATGGCCAAAAATTGCTGCTCTATTTAATTTTAGTCTTGGTCACTGTACCTTGTTACATAATCGGTCTTCCCTTAACTAAACTCTCTAATCTATCCTTAAAGGGGTTGTCTCACTACAAGGATTGCTGCTTTTTATGTTAAAGATCTTGTAAAAACAAGTCACTTTGCAATATGTGTCCATTAACAGTTTCCTACCTATTCCTAGATATCCCCTCTTGTATGGGCTGCATCAGCTCCTCAGGTCGCTATAGCTACAGACCTGTTTACTCTCTCATGATAGGCTGACAGGACTGGTTGTTATAGCTACAGACCGGGCTTCTACTGCAGACTAGTAGAAGCCAGTAAACACACCCCTGAATTCAAAATGAAACCAAGAAAACAGGACTGAGGGAAGATGAATCAATGTAGTGAGACAACCCCTTTAATGCAGCGGTCAGGCTCATCCTCTTGTCCAACTGCTACACAGATGCCTCTACCCTGTCCCAATAACTGCACTGGTTGTCTATTAAAAGGTGCTTTTCCACTATAGACATTTCTTACCTATCAACAGGATAAGTGTCCGATTGCTGGAACCCCCTTGCATCACTAAAACAGTGGTCCTGAGTCCCTATTCTTCCTCATTGAAAAGGCCTCTACAATGGATGAGAGTGCACACTGCAGCTCCACTCAAAGCCTTTGGGACTAAACGACTAAGATAGCTAAGGGCTGTACACCGCAATCTTCATCACTCCCATAGACTTTAAATGGAGCTGCAGTGCATACACGCATCAGCTGCTCCATTTAAAAGCAGTAATGGAGAATGGGGGATATTTGGCGGTCCCAGCAGTGGGACTCCTAGCAATCGGGCATCTATCCGGTTTATCGCTGATAAATGTGGGAAAACCCTTTACAAATCAATCAATCTCAGGCCATGACTACATGGCGCTGGCTTTTGGTCCGATTTTAAATCCGACTGTAACCAGCGCCCATAGACCGCAATAGAAAATCCGAGCTGTAGTCTATACAGCACAGATTTTCTACTGTGGGATTTCTAAACCGCCATTTTATAGAACATATTTTATAATCTGCTGCATTACGGCGGAGTCTAGTACATTTCTATGTACTGGACTGATTGAAATTCGAAAACAGACCGCATTTTTTGGTACCAACTCGTGCCACAAACCGCGGTCCGGCAATGTTAAAATACCGTTGGCAAATCCGAAAACCGACCACGGTTTTAGCATAAATCTGCACCGAAACCAGCGATGTTAAAATGGCTTTGGATTTTGGATGGTATTTTTAAAATTTTCCCGTTAGACAAAAGCCTAAAGGCCGTGTTACACGGTTATTCAGGGGATTTGTGCCGTTTGAGTGCAAAAATCCGCGTGAAAAGGGGCGGGCGGGGGCGGGGCGGGGGGGCGGGGGGGCCCGCTCCCCCCCCCATAGAAATGTTGTTTACGGCGCGGCCGGCCGTAAAAATAATGTGCCCTGTCACTTTCTCCCCCCCCGGCGGATTTGCGGGTTTGCGGGGGGGACGACGGAATCCACTGTTCCTTTTAGAGCGTGGATTACCGTAATGAATCGACGGATTGGCGCCGTATTGAAGCGCAAATCCGGGGCTGGAATACGGCGCCATTCCGTGAGCAATTAAAGCCGTGTGAACGGGCCCTAAGGGTGCGTTCACACGGCAGTGGACAAATACCGGTCGGTTTGCCGGCCGGTATTTGTCCAGTTTTGCGGCCGTCCCCACGGCCGCGGAGGGGACGACTTTTCTCCGTGATGACCGAAGAAGAGCCCTCCCCCGTCCCATTGAGGTGTTCATATTCCGTCCGGAAACCGGACGGAAAAATGAACATGCTCAATGTTTCTTGAGCGGCCCGCGGGTGGAAAAACCGTGCAGTGGGGACTGCTGCACGGGTTTTCCATAGGCAAAAATTGTGCTCATTTTCGGCCAGTTTTTCAGGCGGTCTGCAAAACCGCAAACCGGCTGAAAAACCGGCCGAAAACCCTTGCCGTGGGGACATGCCCTAACCCACAAAGCTCTCCACAGTGCTGTCCCTCTCCAACCGCCCTAACCTTGCTTTAGGTTTTGCTAACAAACAAGGACTTACCAGCTGTAAAATCTGAACCTTTGGCTTCTCTCCTGCTGCACTAGTTCACTAGAACATGCTACCCAAATAACAAGATTAATTTGTAATCGTTCACAATTTTAAGCATGCCCTAAAAACCACAGACCTACCACGCCTTATAAATGGACTCCAAATCTACTGGCTTATGAACAGTTGGGTACTGCCCTGTTTAGTATCAAAGATGACTGGATCATTGTACAGAACAAGGACGTTTAACCCTTGTGTTAGTTAGTTACTCTGTAATGTCTGTTTATCTTGTATGTGCACCAAAAAGTAAAGTGCTGCTTAATATGCTGGAACTATGTAGAAGAAGATTATCATGTCTTGTCAACGCATCAGTGTAGTGCTTACGTAGGTTACACACACCCCAAACACAGCAGCCTGGATGGAAGACTCACTGACTTGGCTCAAAATCCCTTATCAGTTTTAGGGTATGTTCACATGGTGTATTGTGGGGTGCATTTCGCCATGTATTGTGCACCGCAATTAGGGTATGTTCACTCAGCGTCTTGCCTCCGTACGAACATACGCTTTTCAGAGGCGTCTTTGGGACCGACAGAACGGACCCAGAGACGCATCTAACAATTAGTAGTGACGTGATCACTGCCCACAATGAGGAACACGCAGCGGCGTTCACATGAGAGGTCGCCGCTGCGTGTCTGCATCGCCCTTGTCGGGTCCGTCTTTCAAAGAATTGCATGTCAATGGCGTCCAGCTGACCCTCCCCGCCTGCTTTGGGAATACGTGCTGATCAGGGCGACTCCCTATACACACAGCCGCAATACACCGTGTCAACATACCCTTCGGCTGTCTACCCGGCAACGTTAAAATGCCGTCCAAAACCCACCGTCATTTTAACATCGCTGGTTTGGTGCAGATTTGCGCTTAAAACCGCGGTCGGTTTTCGGATTTGCCATCAGCTATCCTTTAGAAGAAAATCCGCTGGAATCCAACGCTGTGTAGACATAGCCTAAAAGGGGTTGTCTCGCTACAAGGATTGCTTTTTATGTTAAAGATCTTGCAAAAACAAGTGACTTTCCAATATGTGTCCATTAACAGTGTCCTACCTATTCCTATATATCCCCTCTTGTATGGGCTGCATCAGCTCCTCAGGTCGCTATAGCTACAGACCTGTCTAATCTCTCCTGATAGGCTGCTAGTGCTGGTCGCTATAGCTACAGACCTGTTTGATTTCCCCTGATAGGCTGCCAGCACTGGTCGCTATAGCTACAGACCTGTTGGATCTCTCCTGATAGGCTGTTAGTGCTGGTTGCCATAGCTACAGACCTGGTGCCCTCAGAAGCTCGTCACTGCAGGTCAGTAGTAGCCAGCAAACCTGTTCCCGAATTCAAAAAACGAAACTGGGAAAACAAGACTGAGGTGAGATGAATCGATGTAGTGGGACAACCCCTTTAAGGTTCTCTAATGGGTCGAGGTGGCTGTAATGGACACTACTACCAACAGGTGGCTCCAGAGACCTAGCTCTTTTCTCCAGAGCTTATTTGCCTACATGATTTTCCCAGGAAAAATTGCATGGCCTATATAGTTTCATATAAGTCTATAGCAATCTCTTCAAACTTTACCCCCTCCCCAGAGCTACATCAACAGAAGCACATAACTCCTTCTAACCACTACTCCCGCCACCTAGTACGGCACCTCTCCCGATCCCCCGCAGTATGCTCACCTGTAAGATGTGGTCGCTTTTCCTAAACTGTCTCCAGCGAAAATCCCCATGAAGAAAATCCAGAGGTTGATGTCATTGCCATGACTATCCTGCAAGTCCAAAATACAGTACAGTTTAATTACACAGCATCATTGTCTTTGGGTCCCATTCGTATAGGATAGTGCGTCTCCAATTGGGAGGCCCCCATTGTTCCTGAGAAGCTGCAGAACGCCTCCCATGTACCCAAGTAAGCACAACAGTCCTGTTGGTTTATAGTAATGAATCAGAGTCCCAGATGGTCATTGAGGGACAGTTCTCTGTGCGTGATAAAAGTATTACACATGTTAAGTTATGTAATGTCTCCCAGTTGATGTAGCAGTGCTACTATGCAAAATGCATTTAATTGTCCTCCAATTCTATGTTCCCGTCCCGGGAATGGGGCCCGGCCGGGCCACCATTTGGGCAGTATGGGCAGGACTCCCTTGTAAGGGCCTGATCAGAAATTATTAAAAAAAAAAAAAAAGGGGCCCACTGACTTGGTGCAAGATAGGAACTGGTTATGGGTGCGGGGCCCAGATGCTTTGGCTGTATGGGGCTATGAAATTACTTACAGCAGCCATGGGGCATAGAGATACCCAGGTTTCATACTAGTGTGAATAGTTGCAAAGACAACCATCCATTGCCCCAAAGGGTCTTCCAATAGGATCCATGCACACGACCTGTTGCATGGTTGCCTTGGCCATGGTTTAGCATAAACCCCCACGTCGTTCATTCCCAATCTTGGGGAGGGCAGAACCTGACTGGAGCTAAAACCTCCTGTATTGAGAACTAGAAGTAGCTAACACAGTGCCCATAATAAAAAAAAAAAAAAAAAAACCTGCCCAGATCCTGCTCTTCCAGGAAAGGAAAATGTCCAAAATTTCACCCAAATTACCTCACAGGAGAGATAATGCGTAAACCTTAACTTCTCTGACTCCCAATATCTCAATGACGACAACCAGCCTTTACAATGACAGTAATCGTGTACGATAGTAAAATCCTCTATTTCCGTTCACTGCGTCAGACAAGTGTAGAACGCGTCTCAAAAATATTTTATGCTGTGCAATACAACCAGTGACTGATAGGTGGCAGCAGAGAGTCACATGCGCTTCACGTTTATTCAGTAGAAAATACCTTTACATGGAAGCACTCCTGCCCGTATCCCTCCAAAGGCTCCACTTCTCTTATGTAGAGAACTTCTGCTTCTTCCGGAGGCATCCCACGACCAAACAGAAGAGCGTCAGAGAAGACATTGGGACTATGGTCAGCTATTTTCTTACATTGTAATATATTATTCCGACAACAGGCTTCTTAAAGGGGTTGTCCACCTTTCTTTAGGGAAAGCATGCGTCTAAGCTCCCAAGGAAATACAAAATAACCCCAAAACATACTTCCCTCTGGATGGGCGTTCGTTCCAGCGATGCGCCCGTCAGCCCACTCCTCAGGTCTTCTATTGTCTTCCGTCTCCGGTCGAATGGAATTTCACCAATGCAGCTTCTGATTGGTTGAAGGTCACATGATCCTGCCCAACATGGCCAATCAGTGTCTTCACTTTAATGGTGACGTCGGGCAGTGTCATGTGATCATTATAGCAGTGACGTTCTCTTTGGCCGTAGCTGGGAGACAACAAAACGACTGGTAAAAGGACCAAGAAGCAAATCGCCTGAATGTCATTCCAGGGGCAAGGATGTTTTTTTCTCTTTTTTCTTGGGGATTCGGCAGCAAATTCTGATTAACAAGAGGGGAGGTGGAGAACCCCTTTAAAATATGGACATAAGAAACCCTACCACACAGAATATTGTCGAAACTTTTAGTCAATTTAGTGGTGGGAGGTAACAGGTTAAGTCAGGGAAAAAAAAAAAAAAAAAAAAAGATACGCCCTCCTTGAGGAGAGGAACCAATAAATTGGTCGGTGTGAGGGTTTACTTGCCATTCAGACCTCACTGACTGTTTGCATAAAGCAAAGGCTTATGGGAAAAGAGCTGAGGAGCTCCGCAGCGCACCTGAGGTTTCCCCTTTCGAAGCCACTCTTGCCTCTCACCCAGCCAACCAGTAAGTTCTACACTGCACTGACGAGGTACAAATACCCCGAAACAGCTGTCTGTAGTTTAACTTAACTGGTTTGGCTCAAATCCTTTTCACATTGCAAGGCTCCTGCGAGCTACATGTGAACTGAGGATAAATACATCCAATAGGGTGCGCTGTGGAGCTCCTCAGCTCTTTTCCCAAAAGCCTTCACTTTATAGTAACTGCAAAGAAAGCCAGCGTGGGGCTTACAGGAAAACCACATATGGAAAACCCCTTTACGGCTATGTTCACACGGCTGATTGTCGCCGTAATTGCGGGATGGATTTCGCCCGCAATTATGGCATGTGTATGGGGGGGGGGTGAGGGCGGGGTGGCAGCTCGCTGGCCCCATAGACTCATTATTCACGGCGCAGATCCCGCCGGGATAATGTGCATGTCACTTTCTCCCCACTCGCCGTATTTCACGAGCGGGGAGAGGAGACGGAATCCATAGTTCTCTATGAGAACTGTGGATTACCGTAATGACCGGGACGGATTTCAGCCGTATTGGAGCTCAGTACAGCGCGCAATACGGACTGAAATCCATCCCAAAATCAGCCATGTGAACATAGCCTAAGAGGTGAGTCTACTTAGTGTAGAAGGGAGGTGAGGTCTATTGTCACATAATTTGAGCAAAATGTGTGTCATGAATTTCATATTTACAGAAGTGCTGCCATATAGAATAATCCATATATTCAATAATTACCTACAGGTGCTTCTCAAATTAGAAGATCAGCAAATATATATTTTTTTCAGTAATTCAATGCAAAAAAATGAAACTCCTATATTATATAAAAGAGTGAACTTTTGTATCACTGTGCTCGATTGGCCAGCAAACTCGCCAGACCATAAAGGGGTTGTCTCACTACAAGGATTGCTTTTTATGTTAAAGATCTTGCAAAAACAAGTCACTTTGCAATATGTGTTCCTTAACAGTGTTACCTACTTCCTAGATATCCCCTCTTGTATGGGCTGCATCAGCTCCTCAGGTCGCTAGCTACAGACCTGTTCAATCTATGATAGCTGCCAGCACTGGTTGCTATAGCTACGACTTTCAACTCCTGATAGGCTGCCAGCACTGGTTGCTATAGCTACAGACCTGGTTTCTACTGCAGCCTAATAGAATCCAGTAAACACACCCCTGAATTGAAAATGAAACCAAGAAAAACAGGACTGAGGTGAGATGAATCAATGTAGTGAGACAACCCCTTTAACCCCATAGAGATTCTATGGGGTATTGTCAAGAGGAAGATGAGACACCAGACCCAACAATGCAGACGAGCTGAAGGCAGCTATCAAAGCAACCTGGGCTCCCATAACACCCCTGCAGTGCCAGTGGCTGATCGCGTCCGTGCCACGCTGCATTAATGCAGTCATTCATGCCAAGGAGCCCCGACCAAGTATTGAGGGCATTTACTGTACATACTTTTCATTTGGCCGACATTTCTGTGCTCCAAATTTTTTTTACACTTGGTCTTATATAATATTCTAATTTTCTGAGAATGACTTTTGGGTTTTCCTTGGATGTAAGCTATAATCAGCAAGATTAACAGAAATAAACACTTGAAAAAGTTCACTGTTTGTAATGGCTCTATATAATAATCACTTTTTGAATTGAATTACTGAAAAAAAAAAAAAAAAAAAACACCTTTTGGCTGATATTCTAATTTATTGAGAAGCATCTTTATATCGCGGGGTTTGCAGTGTGCTGCTGTGCTGTTTTGGCATTTATATAGCAGTCATAGCAGCATGCACCTGCGCATTTATTTCATTTTGTTACAAGGTGCTGATCAGTTCTTTTTTTTTCTTTCTTGTATACACTTAATGGGGTATTTCTGTTCACGTTCTTCCATGCTGCAGGTGAGAGAATGGGGAGGGTGAAGCCTGCGCCCATCCTCGCCATTCATTTCGATGGGAGTTCTAAAAAAACAGCCGAATATTTGAGTGTGCCAAAAATAGAGGAGCCATTTCGCTCCCATAGCATCAGGCATGCTTCAATCCCTTAGCTCCAAAATCTACCAGCTAATCCTGGGTCTGGCCGACTCCGAGCTGATGTGCATGGTCATTAAAGGGGTTTTGCCACAAAGCAAAATCCATTTCTGAGACTGGCTCATAACTCTCTATGGCAATGTTCACACGGCTTATTGCCGGCGTAATTGCGGGGACGTATTTCACCCGCAATTACGCCGGCTGCCGTGCAGCTCGGGCGGGGCGCCTGCAGCTCGCCGGCCCCATAGACATTCATTATTCTCGGCGCGTATACGCCGTGAATAAGTAGCATGTCACTTCTCTCCCCGCTCGCCGTATTGTGCGAGCAGGGAGAGGAGACGTAATCCATAGTTCTCTATGAGAACTGTGGATTACCGTTATGACTGGGACGTATTTCAGCCCGTAATTCACGCAGTACGGCGCGAATTACGGGCTGAAATACGTCCCATAATAAGCCGTGTGAAATGGCCTAGGAAACTCCCTCCGTAAACCAGGAGATGGCCGCACTTGTGCCGCTCTACCCCATTCATGTCTAGGGGGGGGGGGGGGGTGGGGGGGGGGTTTCAAACACAACCAAAAACATGCTCACTCGTATATATTCAGAGCTGCCATAGAAGAGAACGGGGAGAACTGCACAAGCGCAGCCATCTCCCCGTTTCCTGAGGCCGGCTCATAGCTAGCTTTGTGGCAAAACCCCCTTATGTTCAAATAAGATAAGAGTTCCTCTTTATGGAGCTATAGAAGACATTTCATGGATTCCACACTCAAGTCAAGAAAGAAGTGATAAAACCAGAATCTTAAGCGTCTCACCTCAGAGCTTTATGTTCCAAGGCCACTTTGTGTAGTAAATCCTCCATCAGAGCCTTGTCCTGGGTCCAGCCCTTTAATGAAAGAGAACCACAGACCATGATCCCGACTGCTAATTGTATTATTATACATAATGGTTTCATTAAGGACGTACACTGAAATAATACACCCATTAGACGACAACATTAAGGGTATGCTCACACGGCACAATTTCAGCGCCGCGTATCTGCACTTAACGCGCAGCGAGATACGCGCCGCAATTACAGTAATCAAAGCTCTCCGAGAGCCATGGGTTACGTGTTGTCCCCCCGTGCGTTTGTATTGTATTGTATTGTACGCGCGGGGAGATAAGTGATGTGTCAATAGTTCGCGGCGATTACACGCCACTGACTATGCATGTCTATGGGGCCCCCGTGCTTCGGCAGTACGCGCTAATCAGCACGACTCCCAAAACACCATGTATATTGTGGCGCGTACAGTACAGCCGCAATTACGCTGGGTGATTTAGGAGTCGCGCTGGTACTCCCGCGGCACGGGGGGAGAAGGGGAGAGTGGTGTGGTGCTAGCCCATCGGCCCCATTGTCATGCATTGCTTGCGGCGCATATTCGCTGCCAGTGATTGACATGTCACTTATCTCCCTGCTCGTACAATACGATCGTATTGTACGAGCGGGGAGAGGAGGTGTAATCCATGGATTACCGTCATTTCGGCGCACATCTCGCTCGTATTAGAACGCAAATACGATCGGAAATGCGCGCACCCGAAATTGCCTATGGTTGAATATATCACTAAAGGAGGGAGAGAAGATGAGCAGCAGCTTCATGGCCATAGAAGCCTGTGAACAAAAGCAGACCCATTCTCTGCTAGAGGGGAGGGTTCTAGTCTCTGTGACCGGGGACGAAGTCAGTGGGCAGGGAGGGAGAGGAGGACCTGTGACCATTGTGACTGGTGGATCCTGTGTTCTCTATACACATTGGTGTCACCTTTGTGAAGACCGAGATGTGATCACTATAGGACAGAAAATGTCATTATTAAACCTAGTGATCAAAGTGAAATCTGGAGGATTTCAGAATAGGCCCCCCCCCCCCCCCAAATAATGACATGGAAAATTAAGAAACCTTAACCAAAAACTCTTCACAGTTAAACAGTAGGTCATTTTCTGAGGACATCTTTCCTTTAAATGATTAAAGCTAGACATAAGCTATCATCCAAACCCTGACTGTGGGGTTCAGGGGATAAGTGACCGCCAGGTGTGTATAATACAAATTATCGAAAGGGAAACTGATTGATCTGATCAAAAAAAAATCGTCCCATACATGCACCATGCGGCCCGTATCACCATGTTCTGTCTATAGACTATTGCGCTGCAGCAGATGGTCATGATTTTCGGAGATACAGGTCACCATCCAACAAGCTAAAAAAGGTTATTGCTGGAACACAGGACCACAGTAATGATGCCGTGACCAAGGAACACTGCTACTCGTTGAGGTACTGTGCTCCTTGCCAGGGGATTTCCAACCATGATTCTAAATTTCCTTGTGCTGAGAAAAAGTCTCAGGAGGAGCCACCGAGTCAAAGCACCAAATACTTTTGCTTCAGACACTTAAAATTCTGGATCATCATCCGTGAGTATTTTCATTGCCGGGACAGTTAGAGAGTCAATTGGCTCAGAGTAACCTCTAGCTCATTTTGCCTTGATCCTTGAAAAATAATTACAGACTTCGTATCTTGCCACTTCCCAATGTGATCATTAGATCAACTTATAACAAGGGGTTTGTATGCCAGTATTTAAGGTTATAAAAAAGCTCAACAGTGACTCCTTGTAGGTGTCAAAAAAAAGGTTAAAAAAAAATAAATTACAAATATGGTGTTAAAATTGAAAAGGTGCAGTTTCACCAGGCGTGTGCCTTGGAGCTTGTGGGTTGACTCAGACTGGCCCATAGGGGAACAAAGGGAAAACCATGGGCTCCTGGGTTATGATGATTCAAGGATATGGCGTACCCAGGGCTGCTTTTCAAGGAGAAAAGCGGAAAGCAAGAGACTTGTACAGTCACATACAGTAGTTGTAGGTTGGGTTTAGAATAAAACTCCACCGGTGGAGCCCCAAGAACCAGCGCTACCGGTGGAGCCCCAAGAACCAACCCCACCGGTGGAGCCCCAAGAGCCAACCCCACCGGTGGAGCCCCAAGAGCCAACCCCACCGGTGGAGCCCCAAGAGCCAACCCCAACGGTGGGGCCCCCAGAGCCAACCCCCCCGGGGGGGCCCCAAGAACCAACCCCACCGTGGCCCAATGAGCCGCGCACCGTGGGCCCAAGAACCAACCCCACCGGTGGGGCCCCAAGAACCAACCCCACCGGCGGGCCCCAAGAACTTCAATCCAACACTGCTTGCTGGGGATCCAAAATGTCTCTCTGCCATACATAAGGGGTCTAGTACTATATGAACCATAGATTTTGCTAATACTGCGTGGACCATCAGGGGAAAAATAGTACAAACGCCTTCGACGCATATCAGTGTACCAATAGTTTTTTTGAAGCAGAGGTCTGCGAAATAGATATTGCTATGTAAATACAATGTAATAGAGAGCTCCACATTGTCCATTATGATGAACCCACACAGGTCAACCTTGACTTGAAGGACGTCTACATCACTGCAGCCTCTCTCTGTTGTTCCAACCAAGGAACACACCTCTGCTTCAATAGCCTTGAATAGGTCTCTGAAGTTATGCCAAGTATGGCTGACAGATTAAGCAATAAAACACACAAGGAATGCAACACGACAAGACCACAGTGTGACAGAAGGCTATAGAGAAAAACAAGGCCCCGGGCAATGGGTATTGTGCGCAGCAGAACTCCCCAGTCCTTCCCCTGAGGCCCTGCATACACTATTTGTTTCTGTCACACAAGTATGCACGAGGGAGAGGTATCCAGAGATAAGCAGAAGGATACAAGTCTGTACAGTTGCGACAAAGAATGCCAAAAAAAGAAGAAAAAAAAAAGTGTATCCAAACCAAATGTAGCAATGAAGTAGTCTATGAGCAAGCAACATTTTACATAAACACATTACCTATCCTGTATGAGTTATACCCTGTATTATACTCCAGAGCTGCACTCACTATTCCGCTGGTGCAGTCACTGTACATGCATTACTTATCCTGTACTGATCCTGTGTTACATCCTGTATTATCCTCCAGAGCTGCACTCACTATTCTGCTGGTGCAGTCACTGTGTACATACATTACTTCTCCTGTACTGATCCTGAGTTACTCCTGTATTATACCCAGAGCTGCACTCACTATCTCTGCTGGTGCAGTACACTGTAACATACATTAATTATCCTGTACTGACCTGAGTTACATCCTGTATTATCCTCCAGAGCTGCACTCACTATTCTGCTGGTGCAGTCACTGTACATGCATTACTTATCCTGTACTGATCCTGAGTTACATCCTGTATTATACTCCAGAGCTGCACTCACTATTCTGGTGCAGTCACTGTACTATATTACATTACTTATCCTATATGTATCCTAAATTACACTCATACTTGTTAACTCCCCTGTTTTTTCCTAGAGTTTCCACAAACACTTACAGGGTTTATGTTAAACCCTGCCCCCTAAATGAGCATTACAACTACATTTGAGGGTCTTCCCAGGTGGGTTGAGGGCATTCATGATGCAGTCACCGTGTACATATATTACCTTCCTTATCCTTGCAGATCTGGAGTTTCAGTCTGTATTATACTCCAGAGCTGCATTTACAATACTGCAAGCTTCACAGCAGAACTCTTTCCGCATTCCCAGTTTGCTCAATGTATACTCAGAACTTCTGAAATGTGAATTAAAAGATTTTTATTTGCAGCAAAATCACCTCTAACACCGCATTATGGGAGCTCAGCAGAGAGGTTAGGGATGTGTCCGGTAACAACTTGTTGATCGTATCCAACGACAAATAGATTAACCCCTTAACAACTATCCAGAATCTTTTGACGTTGGGCGGTGGAGGTCATTCGTCTGCAGCGATGTCTTTTGCCGTTGCTACACACATCAATGGTTTGCGGCTCCTGGTGCCACAGCAGCGCTGAGAAGAGGGCTGAAATACACAGCCCTATTCCCAAAGCAGCGTCCGCAAGTGCAGGGGAGCAAGGGAAACCTCCGCTCCCCGGCGCTTCCCCCTATCATTGCCGTGGTCAGAGACCACAGTATAATCAAAGGGCTTTCCCTTGCTCTGTCGGGTGATCGGGACTCCCAGTGACCCGACAGAGCCCAGGAAATGGCTGCAAAGTCAGCCCTGGGGACCTAGAGTAGCCCCAGGGCTGTCTGCATAACAAGTCTGCAGTCAGGGCACACTGCGTGCTATCCTGACCGCTGCCTGTGTCAGACTGACACAGATTATAATGTATTAGCATATGTGAACATGCTAATACATTGCTAAGTGTAAAAAAAAAAAATGTAAAACAGTTCTCCCTTCATGGGATTTTTTTTAAAAAGTGAAAAACAAAAAAAAAAAAAAAGTGTAGAAAAAATAAATAAAATAATAAAAGTAAATATTTAATTAAAAATTGTGCATACATTACACACAAAAAACCCTGCACATTTTAGGTATCCACACGACCGTAATAACCTGTAGAATCTAACAAGTGTGAAATATTAATGGTGTAAGAAAAAATACAAAAAAATTGAAACAAAATTCTGCAGTAACTTAGAAGTGAACTTAAACTATTCCACCAAAAAGTACAACTCGTCCCAAATAAAATGAGGCCTCAGACAACTACGTCATTGAAAAAATAAAAAAAGTTATGACCGTTGAAACACAAGGAGGAAAAAACTAAAAAAAAAAAAAAACTAAAAAAAATGTGCTGGTCATTAAGTACTTTTCAAGTTCGGCTTAAGGGGTTAATGAAGGCAGCTCTGAAGTAGGATATAAGCAGTAACGACAAATAAGGAATGTGATGCATGTAGAAAGATACTGGATTGTATCTATAGATTAGATTAAAATAGAGCTCAAGGGTGGATTTCAGTAACATAATGCAATCACATCCGACTGCGCAAATGAACACCTATGGATGACAATGTGGGGCGATGTAGGCTTCTACAAAGCAAATGATCCAAGGTTTATTGGGAATTGATGGCTTTATACAGCAATCTTTATGTTGCATCCTCCCAACAAGCGTCAATGTGAGAACTACCGGTCTCATAATGAGAGATTATGGGATTATTTGTTCAAACATTGGATAAACTATTCAATCCTGGGGTCTGCATTCATAGACCAACACAGCTAGGAGACCAACACTGAGCTAAGAAGAGCAGAAACAAAGGGGCACATCACCCAGCCGTGCGATTCTGCCTCTTCGTTTTTTGCAATTCTTGAGGGTCTTAACACTGATCAAAACGTCTGACAAGGTACCAGAAGTTTGTAAAAATCGTAAAATCTAAAAACTAAGGCCTTGTTCACACGGCTTATTCTGGGACTGATTCCAGCCATACTGCGCGCCGTATTTGCGCTGCAGTACGGCTGGAATCCGTCCCAGTCATTACGAAAATCCACAGTTCTCATAGAGAACTATGGATTCCGTCGCTTCTCCCCGCTCGGCGAATCCGCCGCGGGGGAAGAAAGTGACATGCACATTATTTACGGCGTGTACGCGCCGTGAATAATGAGTGTCTATGGGGCCGGCGAGCTGCCGCCCTCAATCCCCTCCCCCGCTGCATGGCAGCCGGCGTAATTGCAGGCGAAATCCGTCCCGCAATTACGCCGGCTTTAACCCGTGTGAACATGGCCTAACGCCTGGTGCACATCTGCGCTTGATGTTTTTTTAAGAGACTTTTTTGCACATTCGGTCCCCCCCCCCCCCCCAAAAAAAATACATTTTTTTTCTGTTAGGGCTCTAAACCGGCTGTCAACCATTTAAATGGACTTCAATTGAAAATCCGTGCAGCAGTCCCCACTGCACGAATTTTCTGCCAGATGGTTTTTTACACCGCCGGCGGTCCGAAAAACATAGGACATTCATTCTTCCGCCTGGTTTTCGGGTGGAACATGAACAGGTCGGTGCAAAGGGGGAGGGTTTGAATCTGCAAACCGCGGACAAAAGCCGTTCCCTGCGTGCCAAAAACAGAAAAAATACCAGTCGGCATTTCCCGACCAGTATTTGGTCTGTGCCGTGTAAACGCAGCCTTAAAATGCCAGACGCTATGGTGGAAACCCGGCGGACACTACTGTAATCCATAGGATCTGTCGAGCACCTTTGGAGTCGGTCGTGTCATGGTTTTGGCGCCATCTCTGCGAAAGAGGCTCCGAATGAAACCTCAGACGGAGATGTGTAATGGGCCTAAGAAACAAGATAAATACAGGTTGTATTAGAAGGAAGGTCTCTGCTGGCAGGGAAGACACAGGGACTATGTATTGTCGGCCCCGGACCACTTTATGTTATGCTGCTTGGAAAAGTAGGGATGCCGATTATTGTGGGAATTGCAATTTGGGTAACAATAGGGTAACAAACTGCGCACTGGGAACCCTGGGATGTTCAGTCCATTAAATGATGCTTAAAGGGGTTTTGCCACCATAGACAATGGCATATCATTAGGATATTCCACCATTGTCCAATAGGTAGGGATTCCAACTCTGGGACTCGCACCTATCTTGGGATGGGGCCTCTGAATATCTCTGTGCAGACTGGAGAGTCGGTCATGTTTGCACACGACCCTCCATTCTATTCTATGGGATTTCCGAGCTGTACTCGGAAATCCCATAGAATAGAATGGAGAGTGACTGCGCAAGTGCGACCAGCTCTACAGCCAGCACTGCGAGTGGTGAACCGGTTCCACACTCATGGCAAAACCCTTTTAAATGTGGCCAGGCTGGGGGAAAAAAATGATATACACACACACGCACACACACGATAGATATAGATGGATAGACAGACAGATCTGTCTCCTTGTCCTGCCCCGCGATCCGCTTTTCTGCACTTCCATGGGGGACTCGTGCCAACATACAGAAGATGCACTGTAAACAAATGGAGCAGGAGAATCTTCTGTGTTGGGGTGAAAACCTGGAAGGGAAGAGGAGCTGGTCCAGGAACAATTGGGAACGGCAGTGTGACGGGACAGGGAGGGGATTATAACTTTTCTCTCTATATTTCGCCAGCCCAGCTCTACGTCAACATAAATTTACAGGACTAAAAAATGCCTTTAATGACTTCTCCAGGATAAGCCATCCATATTGAGCAGGGGTGGGAGGCGACTGTGGTGACCCTTGACAGTCACTGGAATGACGTGGTAGGTGAAGCTCCCGTTGCCTCCGCTCCCCATGACCAGCCTGATCTAGACAATGGCTGACTAGGACTCCTCCAAGGAAAGAAACCTTCAAAGAATACATGTGGAATGTGCACCAAAATCCAAATCCACACATTAATAATGATCTATACCAGACCTGCATAAATTGGCAATAGGTAGGGGCCAAAATTAAGCTCCAGGCACTTGTTACCTCAGAAATCCTATTGTAATGGCTGTAACTTTTCAGCAAACAAGGCACAATATTCTGTTGCGCGTGTAAGCAAACCAGTAATTATTTGTCGTCCTCGGGTTATACTCCCTATTTAAGTCTCCATAACAAGTGCTGAGCTGCCCACTACTGGACTGTCGGAGAGGGATCACATCCACCAACCTCTGCGTGCGGATGTAAGAAGTCCTACAGTTCAGCTGGCTTTATCAGAGCAGGTTATTAACTCTTCTAGCAGTCTGGCCACAGAGAGCGGAGATCCCGCATCTATCTCAGTTCTCATCTATGGGAGTGCCGAATAGGAGTGAGTATACTCTGCCATTCACCGTGGCCACTCTGTTCTTATATCTATCTATACACACAAAAAAAGTCTGCTTATACTCAAGTATAAGCCGACTTTTTTAGCACTCGAGTATAAGCCTCCCTCGGCTTGTATGTTATACAAGTTCTATGTATCCAAAGTATAACTTACCTCACTGCTGGCTCTTCAAGGACATGTAATGTTGTCACACAGAGGGGGGGGTTGGGTAGTGATGCTCAGTGTCTGCAGAATTCTGCTGTACTGGTTGTGATCACTGCTGATGAGCTGAAGCAGAGCTGTGTATGTGTGTGTGTGTTATACATGCCCACAGCAGAGCTGTGTGCAATGTGCATGTAGCAGAGCCTTATGTGTGTAATGTGCATGTAGCTACATGTGTGTGTGTGTGTGTGTGTGTGTGTGTGTGTGTGTGTGTGTGTGTGTGTGTGTGTGTGTGTGTGTGTGTGTGTGTGTGTGTGTGTATAATGTGCATATAGCAAAGCTGTATGTGTGTAATGTGGCTAATTGCTGGGGACAGCCCTACTTAGCTAATTACAGGGACAGCGCTACCTGGCTAATGATGGAGGACAATCATTTCATATGTGGTGACACCAAGTCTTCTAGTTGCTGCTCTTTGCTATGGCTGTCTGTCCTGGTTAAAGAAGGGGCATCATTTGCTGCATTTCCTACCCTAGTCAATAAGCTTTCCCAGTTTTTTGCGGTAAAATTAGGGGCCTTGGCTTATATTCGGGTCGGCTTATACTCAAGTGTATATGGTACGTAGGATTTGTTGGTATTCTGAAATCATGGAGACATTCAGATCTGCATAGGAGCTGTATACACAAAATGGAAGATGTGCTGGAACAATTCAACTTTGGTTTAAAAGAATAGAAATCCTTTCATGATCCCTTTAGCCCCTTATACAGTACAGCGGATTTGCTACCGTTCTATAAATAATGTAGAATAGAGGTTTGACATAGAAGGATGATGGCTTACCCCAGATAAACATCTTGACTGGATTGCACATGCGACAGCAGAATAAACTTGACCGTATCTGCCTGTGATGGTTTCAGGAACTAGTAAGCACGAGCAGATCATGCACCAACTGTTACAACACGTTTCACATTCTTCTGCATTCTTCCTTTTCTTTTTTCAGCCCCTCAGCCCCCAACCTTACAATGTTCTGTGTCATGTAAACCAGTTTTGGGCTTATGGGTGCACAATGAACAAACACAGAATTCTTGATTTTTTTTTGTCATTTGTGCATGTTTGATGGGAACTACCGTCCATCTGTTGTGCATGGAGCTGCTACGTAGCTTTACGACACCAGAAGATAACCCCTGTCAGCTTAAAGCTGCTAGCTACCAAAACCCCCCAGCTGATTTGGCTGGGCGAAGATTTGTCTAGTCAGCAATTTCCTCGACCATGCAAGCTGTAAGGCAAGCGTAGCATTACATAGAGAAGATTCAGATAAATAGAAAAAAATCCTGAAGTTTTCACCTTGGCCTAATAATATCATGACACTTTCTTTTCTATAGAGAAAACCAGCAGTCTCCTCATTATCAGCACAGGCAGGATTACACTGAAAGGTGACACCAATGTGTATAGATAACACAGGATCCACCAGTCACAATAGGAGATGTCGCAGCTCCCCTCCTGCACACTGACTTCTTCCCAGGTCACAGAGCAGTCATAGAAAACTCTCCTATAGAAGTCAATGGGTCTGCTGCTGTTCACAGGCTCCTATGTCCATGTAGCTGCAATAAAGCATAATTCTAAATGCTGTTAAAAGCAGCTCAGACAATTAGCCAAAATCATATACAGACGAGAGAATAAAAAAAAAAATCTACAGTCAGAAATTAAAATCTCTCTTATCTCCTGACCAAGGTAGAATCAAAAGACTAATGTATTTGGAAAAAGTCTTGAATTACTGGTCTCGACATGTTGAAAGCTAATGTTTTTAATGAGAAAAACCCAAACACGAGTACTAATTTAAACAAAAAAGTACAAGTTATACCAGTCTCCCCTGCTTTTCCTGCTCTATAGCATGCCACCAGCAGATCAGATAGTATATTCAATGTGACATGTCCCCTTTAAAATCAGGCCCCCAAAGTGTTCCTTTTCTTTTTTTGACACAAACCCCCGTCTCTTTTTACTCCTTAAATGTTCCTTTTTTTTCTTGTTGGCTTGATAAATAACGTTGCATTAGTAAACTTACTATAGTGCCCGAAAAAGCACCACTCTGGTTCCGAACTGCATATTAGGCTACAATATATTGATTATTTCAAAATGTTTTGTAATTTGTAAAAAATTTGAACCATAAAAATGTTTATATTCAGAAAATTTGTGCTAAAATTGTAAGTGAAAATGTATCAAAATGAATAGATCTAAATAAAAAAAAAATAAATAAAAAAAAATATGTTTTTCTCAATAAATCATGGGGACATATACTTTGATATTTCAACAGCACAAGAACAAAATCCCCATAGATGCTAAGGCTATGTTCACACGGGTTAACTGCGGGACGTAATTACACCCCGCAGTTACGCCGTGTGGAAGGGGGCGGGGCGGGAGAGCGAGCGGGGGGCCGGCACCTCGCCGGCCCGTAGACAATCTCTGCTAGCGGCGCATACACGCCGCTAGAAAATGACATGTCACTTATCTCCCCCCTTATCTCCCGGCGGATTCGCCGAGCAGGGAGAGGAAACGTAATCCATAGTTCTCTATGAGAACTGTGGATTACCGTAATGAATGGGCCGTTTTCAGCCTGTAATTTGCGCACTTCGGCGCGTAATTACGGACCGAAATACGGCCCATTTTAAGCCGGGTGAACATGGCCTAAGGGAGTAAATATATATGTATAAATATGTATCTGAACTTCCAAAAGTTTAACATTTCCAAATACACATACAAACGCTTATCAGGCCAAACACATACAACGTAATAGTTTACAATAACCATAATAGTCAATGCCTGCATGTCAAATACACTCAATGGGAAAAAAATACCGTAAATACAACATGGAAACGTACCGCAGGAAACAGCATGTACTCGCCAAGGAAGTCATGTGTCTCAAATGAAGTATAATCCTTAAATTCCGCTGCAAGACAAAACAAGTCCTGGTTGATTATCACAAGCATCAAACTATTTGCAAATGTAAAGTCACAACACGGATATACAAAATTATCCAAGCAATTAAACTCACTAAACATTACAGAACCAGGGTCCTAAAAACATAAATGGGGCCAAATCCAAAACTCCAAGAAGTCGGTGATCATCATGTTATCATGGGGATTGTAATTTTTGATATTAACCACACTGCAGCTCCCAACCTAAGGCTATGTTCCCACGGCGTAATTGCGGGGCATACAGTGCGCCCCGCAATTACATCGGGTGTTCGGGAGTGGCGCCGATACGCATATACACCCACAATGCGGGGGGGCTGGCAGCCCGCGGGCCCCATTGACATGCATTACTCGCGGCACGTATTTGCCGCAAGTTAATTGACATGTCGCTTATCTCCCCGCACGTACAATATGATCGTATAGTACGAGCGGGGAGAGGAGGCGTAATCCATAGTTCTCTAGGAGAACTGTGGATTACAGTAATTTCGGCACGCATCTTGCTCGTATTAGAGCGCAAATACGACACGAACTGCGCGCCGAAATTCCCCCGTGTGAACAGACCCTCAACTGTACAACAACAGACTTTGCAATAGATGATTTTCATCATTGGGACCAGGTGGATGTCCTAAAGGGGTGCTCCCCCCATACACTTTTATGCATTACCTATGGCAAAACTCTCCGTTTTTGGCGACGGGGGGTCCGCTATTTTGGGTTCCCTCCCGCCCTCCCGGGGGAGTTGGCTTTCCCCTCCCGCCCCCTGCAGGGGGCGGGGTCCTTTAAATTAAAACCCCCCCGGCGCAAGAGTAGCGCTGGTGCGCTACTCTTGCGCCGCCGGACCGCTCCCTACAGGCGGGTGAAGCGGCCGCAGCGGCCGCTCACCCGCCCCGCGGTCTCACTGTGCGGGGAGGAGGCAGGAGGGGACGCTCCCTCCCCCCTCCTCTCCCGTATGTTACGGCGCCGGTGTGTGCGCCGTACATACAGTTCACCCGGCGCAGGGGGAAGTGACGCGGGGCCCTGCAGGGGAGTGACGCGCGGCTGCTCTCACTTCCCCCTGCGCCGCTGAAGAGATCGGGCAGGAGCTGGCCGCGCTGCAGGGCCTGGTAAGGTAAGTGGATTTTTTTTTTATTTTTATTAGCTTTAGGGGGCTCTACCTGGCTAACAGAGAGGGCAACTACCTGGCAACAATGGGGGGCATCACCTGGGCAACAATGGGGCACTACCTGGCAACAGGGGGGGCACTACCTGGCAAAACAGAGGGGGCACTACCTGGCAACAAAGGGGCACTACCTGGCAACAAAGGGGGCACTACCTGGCTAACAGATGGGGGCACTACCTGGCTACAGAGGGGGCACTACCTGGCAACAATGCGGGCACTCCCTGGCAACAAAGGGGGCACTACCTGGCAACAAAGGGGGCACTACCTGGCAAAAAAAGGGGGCACTACCTGGCTAACGAAAGGGGGCACGACCTGGCAACAATGGGGGCACTACCGGCTAACAGATGGGGGCACTACCTGGCAACCAATGGGGGCACTACCTGGCAACCAATGGGGGCACTACCTGGCAACCAATGGGGGCACTACCTGGCAACCAATGGGGGCCCTACCTGGCTAACAATGGGGGCACCCCCTGGCTAACAGAAGGGGGCACTACCTGGCTAAAAGATGGGGGCACTACCTGGCTAACAGATGGGGGCACTACCTGGCTAACAGATGGGGGCACTACCTGGCTAACAGATGGGGGCACACCTGGCTAACAGATGGGGGCACTACCTGGCTAACAGATGGGGGCACTACCTGGCTAAAAGATGGGGGCACTACCTGGCAAACAATGGGGCACTACCTGGCAAACAAGGGGGGCAGCAACCTGGCCCAACAATGGGGGCACTACCTTGGCAACAATGGGGGCACTACCTTGGGCTAACAGTTTGGGGGCACTGCTGGCTAACAGATGGGGGCACTACCTGGCTAAAAGATGGGGGCACTACCTGGCTAAAAGATGGGGGCACTACCTGGCAAACAAGGGGGGCACTACCTGGCAACAATGGGGGCACTACCTGGCTAACAATGGGGGCACTACTTGGCAAACCCAATGGGGCACCTACCTGGCTAACAAAGGGGGGCACCTACCTGGCTAAACAAAGGGGGCATCTACCTGGCTACAAATTTTGGGCCCTCTACCGGGGCTACAGAGGGGGCATCTACTTGGCTACAAGGGGGCACTACCAGCCTGTTAAGGGGCACTAACCTGGTTATGGGGGGCTACTACCTGGCTATAAGGGCATCAAACCTGGCTTTCTTCCAAAGCCGTTATGCAGTTAGGTTTGGAGTGGGTGTGGCTTTTTGAAGGGCGTGGCATACCGACAAGATGGGCGTGTCCATGCAAATTTTTGCCGCGGCGCGCGTAGCGCGCCGCCCACTAGAGTCTCCTGCTTTTTCACTTTCAAAAGTTGGCAACTATGCTTTTATGGCATATCGCTAGGACCTGCACATGTGTCAGGAACGGGACCCTGAAATGTATGGCTCAGAATGTAGAGCTGGTTGCACATGACTAAATTCTATTCAATCGAAATTTTGAGTACAGCAGAACACATCACTCACCTGTACTCCCATAGAACAGAATGTACCTGCACAAACGCAGCTGGCTCTCCAAGCTGACATTTTCGGGGCCCTGTTCCTGAGATAGGTGCAGGTCCCAGAGATGGGACTCGCACCCATCAGACTCTGATGGCATTTCCTATCAATATATCATCAATATCTATGGCGGCAATGGCAACATCCCTTTAATGCATATTCAGGCAGAAGTGCCTGTGAAAAGAAGTGAGCTTTGACTTCTTTCAGGCGCTTACACGGCGTGAAATACAACTGTATACGAGGCAGAAGTTGCCTCGAGATATTGCGCGTAGTTTGTGCTTTCAAAGTACGCGCTTGCAAGCTTGTACTTTCAAAGCGCAAACGAAAGGCGCCTGCGGAGCGCCAAAGTGCGTACCATTAAAATGCCGTCTGAACGTGGCCTTACAGATTATATTTCTGTTTTTAGGACGTCTTATTGTGCCTGGCACAGAATATGAACACTGCACTAGGCATTCCTTGAATGCTATCCAGAATGGTGTACCAGTGCATCTCAAAACATTAGATTGTTGAAAATTAAAGGGGTTCTCCAGAAATCTTGTAATTCATACTGTAATGAGCAGGGCTGTGGAGTCGGAGGCTATTTTGCAGGAGTTGGAGTCGTAATAAAAGGGACCGACTCCGACTCCCAAAATATATAATAAGTTGGTCCAGTTAGTTCGATGCAGTGCAAAGAGCAAGAGGAATTGGGTCCGGCCAGTGCTATTGCTCCCATATCTTCAGCCTTATCACATGAGGAGTGTAATTGATGACATGGAGCAGGCAAAGCGCTGCCCCAGGGGAAAAGATTCTGCTCCCAGGGCAAACAGGTTTCAGCAACATTTTTCACCTGTTTTCAAAGAAGTAGAAGGGTTTAACCATTCATCAATACTGACTGTGGCTGAGGCAATTCCTTTATACCCAGACAGTGTTAGAGATGTTACCCCTGTGGTTATCGTTTGGCCCCCAACCCAAGTTAGTGTAGAGAGGCCGTTCTCTAGCCTGGAAATAATGAGATCAGATGTGAGGTCATGTATGCAGGATCTGATGGAGGCAATACTATTTCTCAGAACAAATTCAGAGACTTCACAAATGTTCCTGCAGTATTTTGCATATTTATAATTTTTTTGTGTCCTAAAGTCATGTCCAATAAATAAATTTTATACTGACAAGCAAAATGGTAACAATGGTTAGAACTTGTGACTTTCAGGCTCCATATCTCTCCATCCACTACAGCTTTGTACATGAGGCTACTGTAATTTTATATACAGTCATCTTACCTATCTTATACATAAATGTGACTTGCAAGTATTTAGCATCTGCTTAGTTATAGTTTTGCTCCTAAAAATCAAAGTGATAATTTTTATTATTTTGTTAGTATTTGGTAAATCCACCTTTGGTTTTCAATACTGCCTGAATCCTTCTGGGCTCTGGATCAGATTCAAGCAGGTCTTGACCAAAATCTGATCCCAGGTCTTTTCTACACATTCCCAATGTTGGTGCGGACTGGACTTGGATACAAATACAGCTTTTTCTTCAACTCTGCCCACAAGTGTTCAAAAGATCAAAACATTGTTACCCTTTTGCTGGTCAGTGTCTGTTCTACCTGAATAGCTTGATTATTGTATCATAAGGTGATAAACAGCCTGATGTTACCATTTTACTACAGTAAAGTTATCACTTAAACATGCGCCATGTATGAGGGAGTCGGAGTCGGGAGTTGGAGTCGGAGGTTTGGGAAATTGAGGATTCGGAGTCGGGCTTCGGCTTGCCGACTCCACAGCCCTGGTAATGAGACTATACAATATATGGGTTTCTCTATTTGACTTAAATTATTGATATCCATTACCTTTTCAGCGATATTCTAATTTTTTGAAATGCACTTGTACATGCAGCGTCTGAGGGCAGCAGGGCAAAGATTTAAAAAAAGACCAAAGAGAATCCTTGTGTCATGCTCCACTCTTTTAAGGGCATAATACACGAATCAGATTTGCTCAAAGTGCTTCTTTAAAGGGTGAAAAAAAAAAAAAAAAAAAGTCTGTCAGCAGTACTGAGCCCTTAAACCAGTACTATAGACAAAGGGAGAGGAAAGGAGCGCTAAAATACCCTCTATCATTCATCATGCAACTTGCAAGGCCAAGAAAAAAAACAAAAACATGTTCATGTTCTGGCATACAGTCTGGCAAGTGTCCCGTGGGAGGGGCCTTTTTTACTTAAAGGGGTGTGGCCACTTTCCAAAATTCCTTTCTGAGGCCGGTTTGTAGAGAGTATTCTGCTCCTCTATTCGATGCTGCAATAGTTTTGAGGGTTAAAAATTGCTAACAAACTGCCTTTAATTGTGCCTCTCGCTGAAGGCAGAAGAACCCTAGCTTACTCAGAATAACCAAAAGAGACCCGAAAAACTATTAGAATCATTACCTTGCACCGCTAGCGCAGCTAGTCGTATGTACTAGTCCACAGTACAGCGCAAACGTCCATCAAGCACGTCCTTCCTTAACTGGAGGTAATACTGGTACCTGAAACAAAAAGGTGCAAGGTTACACAACTGCTTGAACTTGCTATTCCACCGACAGCAGGCAGTTTATATGATTACTAGATTATAAAAAGCCGTTGTTAACAATTCTGGAGCCACTTTGCCTAAATTATAAAATTCTAGCAGCTTTCCTCATTGTTTCGGAGATCATGTTGCCTGGCAACCACTCAGCTTCCTGTCTGAGTGACCAACATTTGAGCACACACAGATCTGTTTACAGCAGTGGTCACGGGATGAGCCATCTACTGTATGGCAGACTGCTTTCTCACAGAACATGCTTTGCTTTTTAATATTTCTCTAGCTAAGCCATTACTAAACTCAATGCGACAAAACATGATACACAAACCCACAGAAGTAACTAATACTGAACAAGCTTACTGGGCCGTATGTATGAAAACTGCAGTAAGACTGTCTTTGTTGCCCATAGCAACCAACCAGAGCCCAGCTTTAATTTTTAATTTTCATGAAATGAAAGTTGAGATCCGATTGGTTGCTATGGGCTCTGATTAGTTGCTATGGGCAGTTTTCATACATCAGCCCAATGCGACTACAACAATGCAGTCATTGAAAGGGGTTGTCTCACTACATAGGTTCATCCTAACTCAGTCCTGTTTCATTTTTGAATTCAGTATTTACTGGCTTCTACTGGCTACTATTGACCTGCAGTGACGAGCTGCTGAGGACATCAGTTCTGTAGCTATAGTGACCAGCGCTGGCAGCCTATCAGCAGAGATCACGCAGGTCTGCAGCTATAGAGACCAGCGCTGGCAGCCTATCAGCAGAGATCACACAGGTCTGTAGCTATAGCGACCGGCGCTGGCAGCCTATCAGAGGAGATCGAGGTCTGTATCTATAGCTATGATCATTGGCAGCCTACCAGGAGAGATCGAACAGGTCTGTAGCTATAGTGACCTGAGGAGCTGATGCAGCCCATACAATAGGGGATTATCTAGGAATAGGTAGGACACTGTTAATGAACACATATTGCAAAGTGACTAGTTTTTGAAAGATGTTTATTTTATTAAAGGGGTTGTCTCACTGCAAGGATTGCTTTTTATGTTAAATACAGCTCAAATTGTAACGTTTAGCCCCCATGACCCTTTATATCACTTATTATTTCTTATATACTTCTCTTTCCCCTCACCTCCAGCTCTGTGCCGTCCTCACTCTCCACCAGCCTTCTGTTATCTTCTGCTCTTATTACGAATGGAACGTCACTGTTGCGGCCTCCGACTAGCTGCAGCAATCACATGCATGGCCCAGCACCACTTTCATTTCCAATTGGCGACGTCTGGAAATATCATGTGATCACTGCGGCCAATCAGCAGGTGCCGCAGTGAAATTCTGACTGCCAAGAAGTAAACACAAGACCCGAGGAGACAGTGGCACGGCTAGAACGGAGGTGAGGATCTACGTTTTGTTTTTTTCACTTTTGCAGCACAAGCAATATAGAAAAATAAAACCATAAATATATGGACAACCCCATTGATCCTTGTTCACTTATGTCAAATGTGACACAGATTTCAATGCAGATTGCAAGTTGATGGCAAAAAACTACGATGAAAAGCCAAAAACACAGGTTGTGCGGATTGGAATATTTTTGCAAAAAATTTTGCAGCTGAAAAAAAAAAAACTAATCCTTCTAAATGCCAACAGGGCTAATCCAGAGCAGTTAAAGCTGCACGTCTGTTTGACACCTCTGATCTAAAATTTCTGCTGCAAATACACAGCGGGCCAAAACTAAATACTTGGACCAAGTCATGGGCCACTCTTAATATTTATTGAAAACAAATATAGCTTTTGCTTAAACACAATGTGGAGCAAACAAAGCTGAATACTATAGACTATGGCCCACATGCATGAAAACGGTTTAGGTCACTTTGTTGCCCATAGCAACCAAGCAGAGCACCCATTTCATTTCATATAGTGCTCTGGAAAAATGAAAGGGGTGCATTGATTACTTGCTATAGACCCCAAAGTGAGTTTTAAACCTAGACAGCTTTCATACATGTGGCCCTATGTGTTGCTGCGGCATGACAGAACCCAGCCTTTTCCCTCAAGTGCTGTTCTCTCTCACTGCCTTAAGTCCTGAAACGCTTTTAGGGCCAGAAAAACAGGCTGGTACCCACTTAAAGGGGTTGTTTCACTACAAGGATCGCTTTTTATGTTAAAGATCTTGCAAAAATAAGTCACTTTGCAATACATGTCCATTAACAGTGTCCAACCTATTCCTAGATATCCCCTCTTGTATGGGCTGCATCAGCTCCTCAGTTCGCTATAGCTACAGACCTGTTCCATCTCTCCTGATAGGCTGCAGCACTGGTTGCTATAGCTACAGACCTGGCTTCTACTGCAGCCTAGTGGAAGCCAGTAAACACGCCCCTGAATTCAAAATGAAACCAAGAAAACAGGACTGTGGTAAGATGAATCAATGTAGTGAGACAACTCCTTTAATTCTAAGGCCTTGTTCAAACGACTTAAAACTGGACGTATTTCAGTCCGTAATTACACGCCGGAGTGCGCAAGTTACGGGCTGAATACGTCCTAGTAACTACAGTAATCCACAGTTCTCATAAGAGAACTATGGATTACGTCTCCTCTCCCTGCTCGGCGAATACGCCGAGGGGGGAGATAATTGACATGTGAATTACCAGCGGCGTATAAGCGCCGCTGGTAATGCAAGTCTATGGGCCAGCGAGGTGCCAGCCCCACGCACTCTCCCCCGCTCCTGCTCTGCCCCCGGCCACACGGCGTAATTGCGGGGCTTAATTACGTCCCGCAGTTAAGCCGTGTGAACATAGCCTAAGGGTATGTTCACATGGGCACATTTCAGCGCACATTTCTCGTCGTATTTGCGCTCTCATACAGGCGAGATGCGCGCCAAAATTACGATAATCCATAGTTCTCATAGAGAACTATATGATCGTATTGTACGCGCCGCGAGTAATGAATGTCAATGGGGGCGGCGGGCTGCCGCTCCCCCCCCCGCGCGCGCCGCGGGACAACGCGCGTATTAGCGCGACTCCCAAAGCACCCGGCATAATTACGCCGTGTGAACATACCCTTACTGACCGCAGACCGTTAACGCACCGTGTCCAAAGGTTTTCATAGTGCTTCCTATCTGCTGCACGTTGCTGCATCTCTGTTTGGAGTACCCTGCTGCCTGCAGTGAAGCTGGGGCTGAGAAGGAGCTGGAAGGGATCAGTGTCGAGACTACTGATCCTAGTTTTTCCCTGTGAGCTCATCCTAGGTCTTCCCGCTGTGTCTTATCAGTCCTCTCACTGTCTGCGTAGTTTCTCCTGCCATGTGGTCCCTTCTCTGCTCTAAGCAGGGGTGAGAGGCTGAGTGAGCGCAGTGTAATGACAGCTCCTCACTTCTTCCTCTTCTTTGTACACTGCCTGGCTGTTACTCACGGGCCAAATATTATTACACTGCAAGCCAGATTTGGACCCTGGGCCTGATTTTGACACCCCTCGTCTAGGTCATCATCGTATTTCTGTTGTGGAAGTGGGCACTGGAGTGTAAGTCGCTGTGTGAACATACCCATAGATTCCTGTAGACAATGTGGCTAAGCTGTAGTCACAGATTTTGAGCTATGCCTTTACTGCAAACAGCCAATACCGAAGAATATAAAACAGTTAAGCATTATCCATTGGTAGCATAGCATTTTAAAGGGGTACAAGATTACAAAAACATGGCTGAAGTCTTCCAAAAACAGCAACCCAGCTTCTATTTGTGATTGGCAAAACTGTGGCAGAAGATTTTTGGGCCCCCCTCTGGCTGCAGGGTCCAGTAGCGACTGCCATCACTGCACCCCCTATAGTTACACCCTTGTGCCTACTCATGACCGGTGTCTGGAAAGGTAGCTGATCTCTATTGAAGTAATAGGGATTAGCTGTAATACCATATGCAGCCTGTGAACATTTGTGGTGCTGTTTTGGAACAAATCAGCCATGTTTTTCTAATTCTGTACAACTCCTTTAAACCCGATACGCTGATATCAACAGCATGTCCAGTGCTATTTATTCAAGCACAGAACTGTTCAGCTGTTTGTTAGGCATCACCAGTCAAATATATGGAAACCTTGTGGGGGGTGGGTGAAGAAGGCAAACAACCCCCATGTTTGGGAATTTGTGAGCATGTGGTCAACTCATGCTTCACTATACATTTCAATGATATATAAAAAAGGCCAGTTTTCCCATTATAGAACTGGCCATGTCCATTGCACAAATGCAGTGCCACATCCAGCTAGACGTGCTGTATGGAATATAGAAACATAGCGTGTGTAAGGCCATGTTCACACGGCTTATTTGTCCGCGGATTGGCGCTGTACTCCGCGCCGGATATGCGCTTCAATATGGCTCCAATCCGTCGGAGTCATTACGGTAATCCACTGCTCTCATAGAGAACAGTGGAATCCGTCGCTCCTCCCCGCTCGGCGAATCCGCCGCGGGGGGAGAAAGGGATATGCACATTATTTACGGCGCATACGCGCCGTAGATAATGCATTGTCTATGGGGCCGGGGAGCGGCGCCCCCGCCGCGCTCCGGCCCCGCCCCCGTGTTCACACGGCTTATTCACGACGGATTTGTGCGCTCACAAATCCGGCGTGAATAAGCCGTGTGAACACGGCCTAAGGGTGCCATCACACAGTGCGATTTAGGTGCGTTTTTTAAATGCGTTTTTGTGCAGGAAGGCACAGCAATTAATGCTGTACATTGCTGCACAAAAATCGCGGAGAAAATCGTGGTAAAAGCGCAATTTTTGTGCGGCAATGTATAGCATTAATTTCTGTGCCTTCTGCACAAAAAAACGCATAAAAAACCGTCTCACCAAAAACGCCTGTGTGAAAGCACCCTTACTCTCCTCAGACCAGACAGGGAGCTTTTAATAAAAAAGGGGGAGAATACTTAGAATTTTTCATGTGATTTCTATTTTGAGAACAGAACATGTTTTCAGTGAAAAACTGTTGCTTAATTAATGAAGGAAAGACTGGAATAAAAAAGAAAAAAAACCAAGCAGCATATTCCGATAACCACCATGGGATCAGAGCTCACCCCCTAAATACTCACTCTCACGGGATTTTAAGGCTAATAAATAAAACGAATTATAAGTGAAGTATTTTTGAAAAATCATTACTCATCCTGAACTACAGCCTATATTATACTCCAGAGCTGCACTCACTATTCTGCTGGTGGAGTCACTGTGTACATACATTACTTATCCTGTACTGATCCTGAGTTACATCCTGTATTATACTCCAGAGCTACACTCACTATTCTGCTGATGCAGACACTGTGTACATACATTACTTATCCTGTACTGATCCTGAGATACATCCTGTATTATACTCCAGAGCTGCACTCACTATTCTGCTGGTGCAGTCACTGTGTACATGCATTACTTATCCTGTTCTGATCCTGGGTTACCTGCTATTTTCCAGAGCTATCCTCATGATCTTCCTAGTGGAGTCACTGTAGATATATATTACATTATATGTACTGAAACTAAAGTTATTCACCCATCCCCCCCACAAAAACAACAAAACATATTTTTTCCCAAATATTTTAAATGCTTTTTTATATATTTTTTTTTTTTATTTCTTTTTTAAAAATAAAATTTAAAACCAAAACCCCGGACCTAAACAAAACCCCCCCGGGGGCCCGGGGCCCTCTTTCCTTCCGACCCCAACAAAATTTAAATTAATTTATTATGAAACCCAACACCCAAATTTTCCATACATCAGCCACCAATTTAATTATTTGGGGTTTTTTTTTGGTTTACTTTTTTGATTTTCCCCAGAGATTGCACATTCCCTCTTTGGCTGGGGTAAAACCCCCTTGGTGTAAAAAACCTTTACAAATTTCTTGTACGGATTTTTGGGTTTTCCCGCCCTTTGTTGAAACTTTCCAAGCTGTCCCAAAAACCAAAAATTTCCGCCCCTGATGGAGCCCCCCCTGTGTAACCCCTTTAAAAAAATAGGGTTAACCTTTACTATCCCCCGTGACGCCGGGTATTGAAACCCCCGGGGGCTCCCCAACTCGCAAATTTTTGCCAGTAAAGTCACTGTGTCCATCCAAAATTTCATTTTGCTTATATTGTTTAACAACACTGTGGGTTGGTTATCAGATTTCCGGGGTTTTAATAGGAAAAATTAACTCATAAAAGGGGTTTTTTTTAATTGACCCAGCAAGGTTTATAAATCTGAGCACAATAAACAGTTTTTGAAAAAAGGTTTTGGGAAGCAAAAACCCCCCCCCAAATTCTTTTTGTGAGGGTTCCCCATGAACAGCCCCAAAAGGGGAAAAAGAAGGGGGGGGAAAATACGGGCCCTTTTTGAAATTTATAGTAACTCAACCAAAACCCCCCGGCGCCTAAAAGCTGGGTTTGATATTTTTAAAAACCAACCACCCCAGAATGGGGTGGGGGTGCAGCTCGGGAAAATTTAATACGGGGGTTGAAACCCAGGATCAGTCCCAGGGGTTTAAGTAATTTTATTTACACAGTGGAACCTCCCGCGAAATATTTGAGTCCCAACCCTTTTGGGGGAAATAATCGGGATGTAAACCCAGGACCCCAGTACAGGAAATAAGTAATGTAATTTTAAAACCAGGGCCCGGCCCCAGGCTAGAATTAGTAAGGGGAGCTCTGGAGAAAATACAGGATGTAACCCCGGGATAAAGTACTGGGGAAAGGTAAGGTTATTTACAGTGACTGCCCAGCAGAAGGGGTGAGTGCAGCTCGGGGAAATGTTTCCCCGGGGATGTAAACCCCAGGGTTCTAAAGGAAAAAAGATAATGTAATGTATGTTAAACAAAAAGGGGATTTTTTCAACCCAAAATATTAAGTGCAGCTCTGGAGTAAATACGGGTTTTGGTTTTAATGTTTCCAGTGCGGGGGTTAAAAGAAATTTATGTACACCCGGGTTGATTTAACAAAACCGCAGAAAAAAAGTTGGTGCAGCTCGGGATTTATAAAACAGGCCGGGAAATTTTCAGGGTTTAAATTCAGGTTTTAATTGTATGTTACACATTTGCCCTTGCCCCGGGGCCAGAATATGGGGGAGTGCAGTTCCTGGAAATAACCAAAATTGAAAACCCCAGGGACCCAAGAAACAGGAAAATTTAAATTTTTTGGTACCCCAACATAATGACGCACCCACCCAAGGGGGGTGATTTGCAGCTCGGGATTTATAAAAAATTGATGTAAGGCCCAGGATCAAAAAGGATAAGGTAAAGTTTTTTACACAGTGATGCAGGGGTCAGAAATTAGAAAAGGGGGAAAGCCTGGAGTAAATTTTTAAAAGGGCCTGAAAAAATTCATGGATCGTGCGGTTTAAGTAATGTATTGGAAACATTAATTTGGAACCCAAAATACACACCCCTGGAAATTAAGGGGGGCCTCTTCTGGGGGTAAAATTAAAATTCCCGGCCTTGGTGAAGGAAAAAATTAACTCGGATTAAATCAGGATTTAATGGGTAAAAAGGATAAAAAATTAACACGGGTACCCCGCCCCAAGCAGAAAAGTAGGTTGTTTTAAAATGGCGACTCCACGTAAGGTTAGTTGAAAGGTTTTAAAAGGTTCCCCCAAAATGCGGGTTTTTAAATTCCGAGTAAAGGATTTAAGTTAATTCAATTGTACCACTTAATTTGTGAATTTTTCCGCCCCCAAATTACAAAAGGAAGATCCGTAAAACTTGTGGTTCATTCGGGCTTTTGTTTTAACTTCTCTGTGGGAGCAAACCCGGAAATCCATATCAAGGGCAAAAACACTTTAAAACAAACCATTTACAAAAGACCAAAAAAACGGAGAAGGGGGGGAGTAATTTCTTAAAAGGGGGAATAAAGAAAAAACCAACTAGGAAAGCCCGAAGTTAAAATTTTTTAGGATGTTCCAAAATCAAACCCCATTGTTTTAAAACCAAAACCCTTCCCTTGGGTCCAAAAATTTTTTAATTTTTTCTTAGGCATTTTTAATTTAAATTTTTTTTCCAAAAACCCCTTCACAATACCCCCCCAAAACCCCCCAAATTTGTTTGGTTTCTTGTTAACACCTCTGGGGCCCCCCGCTTTTTCCCAAAATTTTTCCCCCGTGGGAAAAATGTTTTTTGCCCATAGTTTGGCCACCCCCAAAAATGGGGTTAAAAAAGACAACCCCCCCCCCAAATTCCCCATACTAAAAAATGCGTAAAATAATTACCAATTTGTTTTTAAAAGGGTGGGGGGAAGGTTTCGGGGGCAAAGGTTTCCCCGGTCCTTTGGGGAAAATTTCAATTTAAAAAGTAAGGCCCTTAGGGGAAAAAAACCCAAACTTAAACGCCCCCAAAAAATGGTTTAAAACCCTTCCCAAACCCTAAGGTTATGGGGTTTTAACAACCCCCCGGACGAAGACCCAATTAATTTGGGTTTTTTAAAACACCCCCCCAAAACAAAAATCACAAAATACCTAAAGGGGAGATCCCAACCCCGGATTATTACTGGGCAGGAAAAGGGGGGCTTTTGGGTTAGGGGCCCAAAGGGGTTTAAAAGGAGAAAAAAAAAAAAATTCCCCTTTTTTTGGGAAAAAGTGGGCAAGGGGCGTTTAAACCAAGGCCTCTTAAAGGGGGTTTTGCCCCCCTCATTTCTTTTCTATTTTTTTCCTTTGCACCCCAAAACCCCCTTCAGCTCTGTGTGCTAAAAGGGGGGGGGATGTGAAATTTTTGGTTTAAAATTTGCATTTTCTGTGACCCCCGGGCAGAATGTTCATCCCCCCGGGCCCCTTTTTCCTCTTTTGGTAGGCAAAGGGAAAATGTCTGTTTTGTAAAACCCATTTTTTGGAGTACCCCTATGGGGGTTAAAGTTTTTGTTCACAGCCAAGGGTCCTGGGTTTAAAATTCCCTGCAGGAACCAAAAACCTGTGGAGGGTTTTTTTTTTTATCAATGCAAAAACCCTGATTGGATTTTTTTTTTTTTATTTTTGCACGGGTTTGGGATTTTAATTACTTAGGAGGACAAGGGGGGGGATGGGAGAAAGGGTGACAGGCCCCTTGGGGGTTTTGGAAAATCATTTAGGTCCCCTTGAGGGGGGGAGAGGCGATGTTTGGGGGCATGGGGGCCAAAAACGGGGGAAGTTTTCAGCCCTGGTTCCTTTTTCCCCCCCTTTAAATTTGGGAAATAAAAAAATTGGGTAAAAAAGAAAAAAAATGGAAATTTTGGGGGAAAAAATTTTAAAAATAAAAAAAAAAATAAAAAAAAAAAAATTTTTGAAAAAAAAAGTGGTATAAAAATTTTAAAAAAAAAAAAGGGAAAATTAAATAAAATTTAGGAAAAAAAAAAAATGTTTTTCAATTTTAAAAAAAATTAATTAAAAAAAAAAATTTTTTAAAATAAAAAAGACATAAAACACTAAAAAAAAACCGGTCCAAAATTTTTTTTTAATAAATTGAATTTGGTAAAAAAATTTTTGCCCATTTTTAATTTGAAAAGTTTCCCCCCACGCAATTTTACTTCGGGGCCCAAAAACCCCTTTAAAAGGGTTAAAACCCTTGGGAAAGGGGACGTGTTTTTAAAATCCGGGGTTTTTGCACAGCAAAGATTCATTTTACCGAAAAAAACAGTCCCATCATTGGAATTCAGGGAAAGCCAAAACATGACGCCCCGGTACATCGGGGCGCCAACAACCGGTGAAGGAGTAAAAAAATTTTAGGGCATAAAACAAAATTTAAACTGAAAGGGGTTTAAATTGTATTATACTCTAGAGCTGTATTCACAATTCTACTGGCTTCAAAGCTCCAGTCTCCCCAAACCAATTGCTGATTTAAAGTCTGCTTGCAGCTTATTCTGGAGATTTGAAACTTTGGAAGGGTTTCGGGCCAGGGTTTTGGGGTTGGTTTTTGTGGAATGTTTTCCCTTAAACCCTTTAAAAGGGGCAATTTACTGCTGGGGTGAAAAAGGTAAACCCCGTGAGTGGGATAATTTTGCATCATTTGAATGGGGCCAAACGTCCGGAAATTGAGGGGCACTAATTTTCCACTAAAGGGAGTGGTGGAGGGGGTTGGTTTTAAAAAAAAAACCCCCCTGAGGGGGGAACCAACACCTCCCAGGGGGCGAAAAGTTTCCCCGACCAGAAATGGGGCCGGGGGGCTACCCAAAACCATTTCATTTTCTAAAGAGAGGGAAAATGGGCATGCCCCTTTGCCTATCCAACTTTTTACCCACCCCGGGGGAAAAAGGTTTTCTTTTAAATGCCTTTTTAAAAGGAAATTGGATTTCACTAAAATTGGGAAAGCCCCTTGCCTTCTCCAAAGAGCCCAGTTTTCTTTTCCTTGGGAAATTGGAGATTTTTACCCACGTGTAAGGGGGGAAAAACCTCGGGGAAAACAAAAAAACCCCTGAAACCCCATTCCCGGGAGGCCCCATTTTTGGGGGGAATTTCGGTTCTTTAGTCCCCTCCAGCAGCACTTAGGGGGGCCCCCCTTGGTTTTGATGGGGGGGGGTTTATATGGCCCCTTTGGCAGCGGGCTGTGGGGGCCCCCGGGGATGGGGGTGGGTTGTTTAGGGCCCCCCTCCAGAGTGTGGGGCCCCTGGATATGGTTTGGTCTTGGGGAAACCCTCCAAGCTCTGTGGGGGGGCCCCCTGGAGGGTTGGTTTGGCTCTTTTGGCCCCCTCCACACTGTGGAGCCCCGGGAGGGTGGTGTTGGCTCTATGGTCCATCCAGCAAGTGGGAGCCCCTGGAGGGTTTTGGTTTTGGGCTTTTAGGGCCCCTTTAGGCCAGCAACCCGGGAAGGGGGGCCCCTTTGGAGGGTTGGGGTTTGGCTCGGGGGAAACCCTTTTGGACGGGGTTTTGGGAGGCCCCTGGAGGGTTTGGTTTTGGGCCCCAATAAAAACCCCCAAGCCCCGGGTGGGATGCAGTGGGCCCCCAGATACCTAAACAACCCACCGGGAACCTTTTTGGATTCACTCCAACCCGGGGCTAGTGCTGTCCACACCCCAACTCATTTAACCCTGGACATTAGCTGCTGGTCATAATAAATTGTGGCTGGGACTTGTAAAAAATAAATTTTATTAGTTTTACAAAGGGGTTTGGGTTCTTTAGTGGCCGGTTTTTAAAAAGGAGGGGTTGGGTTAGGACATTTTTTACCCAATCCATTTTAAAATTTCATTTTCATGAGGGAAAACCGGCGTTTAATTTTTGGGGTTTTTTCCCGGGGTTTTTGTTTGGCAACAAAGGGCGGGGGCCAAAACCTGGGGTTTTTCCCCAGTAAAGGGAAACCCGGAACATGAAAAAAAGGGGCCCAAGGCGATTTTTCCTAACACCCACGGGCACCTTCTTTTTTGGTTTTTCATTTATTTTAAAACCCCGACAAAAATCCATGTGTTTTTGTGTGGGGATGCAAAGGAAAAATTTCGTTTTTTTGGGGGAAACGGGGGTCCAGGGGATTTTACCCGGTTTTGGGGTTTTTAAAAAAATCCGGCGGTTTTCCCAAAAAACCTGCTGAATTTTCCCGGCGGGGTTTTTACCCTTATTTAAATTGAAATGGGGGTTGACAGCAAATCCAGAACCCCCCAAAAGCACCCAAAATTTCGGCGGGTTCCCATTTTAAAATTTTTTAAAATTCGGTGGGTTTTTGGATGCCATTTTTAAACCATTTTATGTGTAAAAAATACCCAAAAACACCCCAACCCGTAAGCCCTCGTTGTTTTTAAGAAAGTCTTTCCAGCCCCCTCGTTGGGGGATGCTGCCCTTTAAAAAACCCATCGGGCTAGCATCACAAAATTTAAAACAGGGGGAATTTTCCCTAAAGTCGGTCCTGGAATTTTTAAACCTTTTTTGCCTTTTGGCAGGGGAAAGGAAAAATTGGGGAAAATTTTTTAACCCTAAAAAAGGGCCATTTATTTGTTAAAAATAAAACCTTTTTAACACTTTGGAAAATCCCCCAATTTTGCGAGGCCTTTTAAGCGGCCGCCGGCAAGCGGGGGAGGGCCCCCCAAGGGTTGCAACCGGGAACCCCTCATTTTCTCCACCCTTGATCTTTTGGATTCCTTAAAAATTTCCAAATTTAACAGGGAGGGGGAAACCCCAAGTTTAGCAGCCCCAAATAACTTTTTCCCGGCCGCAACCCTATAATTTTAAATCAGGGCCCCCTTAATCCGAAAAAAAAACCGGGGGAGAATTATTTGGCATGAAAACACCCCCCAACAACCTTTTTAAAAAAAAAGGGGAGGAGTACTCCCCCCCCTCCCCCCCTTCGCCCGGGTCACTTTTGGCCCAACGGTGGGGACTGCTCATTTGGGGGTTGATAAAAAAGAAAATTTTAAACAAAATTTAAATTATCAGCGGCCCTGAAAGGCTCAAAATAATGGAAAAAATGTGGGGTAACAAAAATGGGAACAGGTACCCCCCCCCGCTAAATAAATTAAAGGGGGGTTTTCCGGGTTTGATTGCTAATAAAATTGAAAAGTTCAAACCCTTTTCCAAAAAAACTAAAGTCTTTATTTTTTCCAAACTGTTTTAATTTTTGGGGTTCCCCAGGGCTTTAATTTGCGGGCGTTTTTTGGGGCCATTAAACTGGCAAATGCGGGGCTACAATTACGGGAAATTTTCAAAAAGCCTCAGATATGGGACATTTGAAATTGGGGTTTGGCCCCGGCCAAATTTTAACACCGCTCCCAAGAGCGGGGCCCTATGGGGCCGTTTCGCCCCGGACTTTGTATTTGGGAATTTTCCTTTTCCTAATAAAAGGGCGCGTGGTTTCCAAAAACCGGGGGTTTTTGGAAGCTTTAAACTATAGGCCCGGGCCAAAAACCATTAAAATTTTTTAACCCTTAGGGTAATTTGAAATTTGCCTGGGGGAAAAAAGTAAACCAAGGGTAAATTTTTTTCTCGAAAAGGGGAATACCCCCCGGGCCGGGGAGAATGAATGTAAATGGGGCCCCCGAGGGGGGCTGGGCCCCCCCCCGTGCTTTAGGGGGGAAAATTTTTCCCCGGGTCAGCACTTTGGTTTTCCCCAAAAAACCTCGCCGCTTTGGGGGTGGGGTTATATAGTCCCAACGGGGCCCTTTTTTCGGGGCCCTCACCCCGATTCCCGCCGGCAGCCCCCGGCGGGCGTGCGTTGGGGGACCGGGCACCCCCCGGGTTTCCAAAATCGCCCCTTTTTCCATTTTTTCGGGGGGTTTCCCGTGTATTTCCCCGGTTTTGGAAAACTGAAAATTTTTCCAATTGGCCGTCTTTTTTTGGGTTAGTCCAGAGAACTATTGTTTTCCCGGGTTAAATTTTGGGGTTGGGCATTTTCGCCCCGTTTTCCCAACGCAAATACCCCGGGGCAAAAATCCCGGCGCCACCTTTTTTATAAATGGAACAAAAACCCAAAAAAAATTTTAAAAATGGTCTGATCGTAAAAAGTGTATTTTTCAAACGGATTTCCCTGGGGCGTGTCCAAAAAAGGGGCCCCCCGTAAAAATCGAAAATTTTTGGGGGGGAGCACCGGCCGGCCCCATTGACTTTTTCAATTTACTTCCCTCCGGGCGTATTCGTTTTTGCAATTTAAATTGACTTTTAAACTTTTTGGCTTCCCTCCGCTTTCCCAATTTTTTCAATCGTTTTGTACGGGGAGGGGGAGGCGTAATTAAATAGTTTTCTATGAGTTTAAATTTTTTGGGAAAAAAAAACCCTTTAAAGGGCTATTTTCCACAGGGGTTTTTTAAATTTGGGGGGGCTTTATTTCCCCCCTGCAAATTATGCCTGGGGAAGGGTTTGGGGGGGGGCGAAGGCCCGGCCGGCCCTGAACTATTAAATAAGGTGGCGCGTAGTTAAAACCCTTTTATTAAATTTTGCCCCAATTTCCCCTTGGGGGTTTCTTCCCCTCAGCGTTTTTTCGCCTTTAGGCGGGGAGGGGAAACCGTAATCCCAAGTTCTCAAATGAAATGGGGTTTTTCCCGGAAGGGAACGGGGCAAAATTCCACCCCAAAAAATTTCCCGGCTGAAATTTGGTCCCAGAATAAGCCTTGGAACCCTTTTCCCCCTTAAGGAAGTAAAAAACGGGCCTGACCTTTAAACACCCCTTTTTCCCCCATAAAACCCCAAACCAAATTTTCGGGCCCCCCCTTTCATTTTTTTACATAATTTTTGGGAAAAATTTTGAAAGCTGAGCCCCGGGGTTTGGGTTTGGGTTTTATGGGGAAAAAAAGATTTCCCTATTGGGAAAACCATTCACGGGAAAAATTTTGGCCCCCTGAAAATGTAGGGGGTCAAATTCGAAGAAATTTCCCTCTTTTAGAAAATCCGCACCGTGGCAAAAATTTTCCAGAAAAGGGGAATTTTTGCGCCAATAGGGTTTAAAGGGGTTTTTTTCGACAAAGTTGAAAAATGGGGCCGGGGTTTTTTTTTTGGGGATCAAAATTTCCAAAAATTCACCCCGTTTTTTTAAAGGTTTTAAAAAATTCTGGGCATCACTATTAAGACCCGCCATTTTGGCGCTTCCTGTAATTTTTGGGGGCCAGCAAATCAGTTTACAGAATAGAGCGGGTGAAAATGGTGTGCGACGTCATGACTGGGATGTTTTAATGGTTGCAATTGGCGGGGAAAAATCACATTTTTAAAAAAAATTTTTTTTTTCCCCCCCCCAGCGTCTCATAGGGATGGGGCCTGCGCTCTGCCTGTGGCCCAAAACCCCCAAAAAAATTTTTGCACAAAAAAACCCCTATTTTTGGGTTTTCCCCCCTTTTTTTTGTTTTAAAAAAAATTTTTTTTTTTTTTGTTTTTTAAAAAAAAATTTTTTATTTTTGGGGGGGGGGCCCCGGGGGGGGCCCCCGGGGAAAAAAAAAAATAAAGCAAAATTTTTTTCCCCGGGGAAAAATTTTTTTTTTAAAAAAAATTTTTTTTTAAAATTTTTATTTAAAAAAATTTTTTTTTAAAAAAATTTTTGGGGTTTTTTTTTTTTGGAAAAAAATTTTTTTTTTTTTTCAAAAGGGGTTTTTTTAAATTAAAAGGTTTTTTTCCCTTCGGGTTTTTTTTCCCGGGGTTTTTGGGGTTTTTAAAAAAAAAAAACCCCTTTTTTTTTTTCTTTTTTCCCCCCTTTTTTTGACCAAAAGGGTTTTTGGGGAAAAAAACCCCGTTAAATTTTAAAAAAAAAAAATTTTTTAAAAAAAAAGGTTTTTGTTTTTTTTTTTCCCCCCCTTTTTTTCCCAAAGGGGGAAAAAAAACCCCCCCGGGGTTTTTTTAAAAAAAATTTTTTTTAAAAAAAAAAAACCCAAAAAGGGGGTTTTTTTTTGGGTTAAAAAAAACCCTTTTTTTTTTTAAAAAAGGGTTTTTTTTAAAGGGAAATTTTTTTTTTCCCTTTTTTAAAACCCCCAAAATTTCCAAAAATTTTTTTTTTTAAAAAAAAGGGGGAAAAGGGCAAAAAAATTTTTTAAAAAGGGGGGGGGGGGTTTTAAATTTGGGGAAAAAACCCCCAAAACCCTTTTCCCCTTTTTGGGTTTTTGGGGCCCCCCCCCCCCCCAACCCCCCTTTTTTTTTTAATTTTTCCCCCCCGGGGGTTTTGGGGCCCCGGGGTTTTTTAAAAATTTTAAAAAAAAACCCCCAAAAAATTTTCCCTTTTGGGAAAAAAAAAAATTTTTTTGGTTTAAAAAATTTAAAAAATTTTTTAACCCCTTTTGGGGGGGAAAAGGGAAAGGGGGGAAGGGAAAATAAAGGGGGGGGGGGGAAGGGGAAAAAATTTTTTGGAGGGGTTTTTTGGGGAAATTTCCCCCCCAAAAATTTTTTTAAAAAAATTTGGGTTTAACCGGCCCCTTTGGGGGTTTCCCCCCATTTTTTTTTGGGGGGGGAAAAATTTGGGGGGGGAATTTTGGGGGGAAAAGGTTTTGGGGGGTTTTCCCTGGTTTTCCCCCCCCTTTTAAAAACCCCCCCCGGCCCCCAAAATAAAAACCCCCCCCTGGGCCCCCCCTTTCCCCCAATTTCCCCCCCCCAAAACCCCCAAAAAAAAAACCCTTTTTTTCCCCAAAAATTTTTTTTGGGGTTTTAAAAAAAAAAGGGGGGAAATTTTTTAAAAAAGGGGAAGGGGTTTTTTAAAAATCGGGGGTTTAAAAAAGGCCCAAACCCCCCCAAAAAAGGGGCCTTTTCCCCGGGTTTTTCCCCCCCCCCCCCGGTTTAAAGAAACCCCCCCCAAAAACGTTTTTTCCCCTTTTTTCCCCCGGGGAAAAAAAAAAAACCCCTTTTTTTAAAAAAAAAAACCCTTTTTTAAAAAAAACCCCCAAAAAAAACCTTTTTTTAATTTCCCCCCAAAAAATTTTCCTTTGGGGGGTTAAAAAGAAGGTTTCCCCCCCCGGGCCCCCCCTTTCCCCCCCCCCGGGGGTTTTTTTTTAAAAAAGGGGCCCCTGGCCCCCCCCAAAAAAGGGGTTCCCAAAGGGGGAAAAAATTAAAAAAGGAAAACCCCCCTTTTTTTTTTTAAAACCCCCGGGGGGGGGGGTTTGGGGGGGCTGGCCCCCGGGGGGAAACCCCTTTAAAAGGGGGGCGGGGGAAAAAAAACCCCGGGGGGTTTGGGGAAAAAGGGGGAAAAAAAAAAGGGGTTTTAAAGGGGCCCCCCGGGGGGGGGGGGGGAAAAAAAACCCCCCTTTTTTTAAAAAAATTTTAAAAAGTGGGGCAAAAAACCCCCCCCCTTAAAATTTTGGGGAAATTTCCCCCTTTTTTAAAAAAAGGTTTTTTTTTTGGGGCCCCCCCGGGGGGTAAAAGGAAAGGGGCCCCCCCCCCCCCGTTTTTCCCCCGGGGCCGGGGGGGCCCCCCCCCCCTTTTTTTTTGGGCCCCCCCCCCCCCCCCGGGGCCCCCCAAAAAGGAAGGAAAACCCCTTTTTTTTTTGGGGGGGGGCCCCCCCAAAGGGGGGGGAAAAATTTTTTCCTTTTTTAAAAAAAAAACAGGGGGGTTTTTTTAATAAAAGGGGGGGAAATTTTTAAAAAATGGGGCCCCCCGGGAAAACCCCTTTTCCCCCCAAAAGGGGGGGTTTGGGGGCCCCCCCCCCCCAAAAAAAACCCCCCTTTTTTAAAATTTTTGTTTTAAAACAGGGTTGGGGCCCAAAATTCGGGGGAAAAGGGGGGGGCCCTTTTAAAAATTTTTTTTTGGGGGGCCCCCCGGGGGGGGGGGGGGGGGCCCCCCCCCCCCCCCCCCCTTTTAAAAGGGCCCCCGGGGGGGAAAAAGGGAAACCCTTTTTCCTTGGGCCCCCCCCCTTGGGCCCCCCCCCCTTTTTTGGGCCCGTTCCCCTTTCCCTTAACCCTTCCCCGCCCCCCCTTTTTTAAAAAACCGGGGGCCCCCCCGGGCCCCCAAAAAAAATCTTTTTTCCCCCCAAAAAAAAAAAAGGGGGGGGGTTTTTTTAATGGGAAAAAATTTTTTTTTTTCCCCTTTTAAAAACCCCCGGGGCCCCCCCAAAAAACCCCCCCGCGGGGGGGGGGGGGGGGTTTGGGGCCCCAAAAACCCCCCCCCCCCTTTTTTTTCCCCCCCGGGGGGCTACCCCCCCCCAAAAAAACCAAAAAGGGGAACCCCCTTTTGGGTTAACCCGGTTTTTTTCCCCAAAACCCCAAAATTTTTTTCCCCCCCCCCTTTTTCCCCCCCCTTTTTAAAAAACCCCCCCTTTCCAACCCCTTTATTTGGGAGGGTTTAAAAAAATTTTAAAAAAAAAAGGGTTTTTTTTTTTTAAAAAAAAAGGGGGCCCCCCCCCAACCCCCCCTTTTGGGGCCCCCTTTAAAAAAAAATTTTTTTAAAAAAAAAGGGGGGCCCCCCCCTTTTTTTTTTTCCCCGGGTTTTTTCCCTTTTTTTTTTGGGATTTTTAAAAAAACCGGGTTTTTTAAAAACCCCCCCTTTTTTTCCCCGGGGGGGCCCCCCCCCAAAAGGGGGGGGGGGAAAAAAAATTTTTTTTTTTTGGGGGGGTTCCCCCAAAAAAAAAATTTTTTTTTGGGGGGCCCTTTTTTTTTTTTTAAAAAAAAAAAAAAAAAAAATTTTTTTTTTTTAAGGGGGTTTTTTAAAAAAGGGGGGTTTTTTTTAAAAATTTTTTTTTAAAAATTTTTTCCCCCCCCCAAAAAAAAAAAATTTTTTTTTTTTTTTTTTTGGGGGGAAAAACCCGTTGGGAAAAAAAAAAAAATTTTTGGCCCAAAAAAATTTTTTTTTTAAGCCCCCAAAAATTTTTTTTTTTTCAAAATTTAATTAAAAAAAAAAAAAAAAGGGGGGTTTTAACCCCCAAAAAATTTAAAAAATTTTTTTTTTTTTTTTTTGGGGGGGGAAAAAATTCCCTTTTTTTAAAAAAAAATTTTTTTTTTAAAATTTTTTCCCCCAAAAAAATTTTTTGGGGTTTTTTAAAAAAAACCCCAAAACCCCCCCAAAAAAAAAAAAATTTTAAAAAAAATTTTAAATGGCCCCCCCCTTTTTAAAAAAAAAAAAATTTAAAAACCCCCCCCCCTTTTCCCTTTTTAAAATTTTTTAAAAAAAATTTCCCTTTTTCCCCCCCTTTTTTAAAAAAAAAATTTTTGGGGGAAAAAAAACCCCCCGGGTTTTTTTCCCCCCCCCCCCTTTTGCTTTTCCCCCCAAAAATTTTTTAAAAAAAAAAAAAACCCCCCCCCCCCCTTTTTTGGGCCCCCCCTTTCCCCCCTTCCCGGGAAAAATTTTTAAAACCCCCAATAAAAATTTTTTAAAAAATTTCCCTTCCCCCTTTTTAAAAACCCCCTTTTTTTTTTTCCCCAAAAAAAGGGGTTTTTTTTTTGGCCCTTTTTCCCCCCCCCCGGGGTTCCTTTTTTTGGGAAAAATTTTTTAATTTTTAAAAAAAAAAATTTTTCCCCCCTTTTTTTTTCCCAAACCCAAAACCCCCACATGGGGGGAAATTCCATCCTTTTTTAAAAATGGTTTTCTAGAATTAAAGTACAAAAAACTTGCATGTACAAAATAGCTGTTAAAAAAATTCCTCTGAATTGTACAAGGGAGGTTACAGGAAAACTTGACCAGATGTAGGTTATTCAGAGGACATGGAGTATGGAGCACGGACTGAGAACAAAGTATAGAGACCATTTCCTCCAGCACGTTGAGTAAAATGAGAAAAAGAATGCCAAAATAAAGGGCACCTTGGTGTAACAGGAGCGTTAACCACCAGTATTTCCAAGTGAAGCTCAATTGGTCCACACTCATACGGAGGGGCAAGCGCTACCCAGGTATTGACTGTGTACTGAGGAAGGCTGGAGTTCTCACACTTCCGCTTCCGCACTCTGCTTCAGCACGACAGTTTTCGTTGCTGCGTCATCAGGACATTTTAACCTGCGTGTTAATAGATGACGGACGCCAGCCTGGGCTCTCACCGCACCCACTGTAACTCCCGCCCTGGGTCATGCTGTGGCACAGGACAGGTATAGTCAATGTACAGTGAAAATAAAATTGTGGTTGAAAGACTCATTTTTTCCAGCACTTTTTAAATGTGGGAGTCATGCAGGTTTGGGGCTCATGCTGCGTTCCAGGACAGGGATATTCAATGCCCCAGTTCAAGTAAAATGATGGTTCAAATCAAAACTGCCTTCTGGCACTTTTCAATTTGTGGGTGATGCAGGTTTAAGGGTCAGGCTGTGGTACAAGACAGGGATAGTGAATGGTCTGTGACTTTTTTTCTGTGACTTTTATAACCTAAGTGTGTTGCCTAAGATGTAGCACGTATCCATTTGACTGTTGTGGATGTTAATTTCAGCTTCTCCAGCCTTGTTTGGGTGTAATAATGAAGGTGTTGTTGCTCTCCCATAGACTTTAATGGTCATCGCTCATAATCGACGCTCACTATCGAAAAACCTTATCGATAGCGGCCGACTATCGACTATCGATCGCCAACGCAATCGCTCAACACTAGACGCCAATTTTCAGGAGGTAGATTTTCTGCCTCCTATATACTATAATCCGAGACGATAATCCGCCTTAAAGAATTGACATGTCACTTCTTCTTTAGCGCTGAAAGGAAGTCAGCAGCGAGGAAGAGTCGGAAGTGGGATTGGACGCCAATTCAGAGGCAGATTTAGCACAGAATCGGCATTCAAATTATTAGGCTATGTTCACACGGCTGATTTTGGGACGGATTTCAGTCCGTAATTCGCGCCGTACTGCGCGAATTACAGGCCGAAATCCGTCCCACTCATTACGGAAATCCACAGTTCTCATAGAGAACTACGGATTCCGTCTCCTCTCCCCACTCGGCGACATGTCAATTATTCACGGTGGTATACGCGCCTTGGATAATGAATGTCTATGGGGCCGGCAACCCCTGCCGCGCACATAGCGTAATTGCGGGGCGAAATCCGTCCCGTAATTACCCCATGAATAAGCCGTGTGAACATAGCCTTAGTGTGAACGTACCCAAAGGGTACGACCACGTGACATTTGTCAATAGACTTGTCGGAACCTGAAACTGCATCATCCGACGAGTATTTTAACTCGGGTTTTCAATGTGGATTTTAAGTCTTTTTTTCCCACCGTATTTACAGTCAGAAAACAAGTCTTCTTTATCTCTAAGGTGTTTTAGACGCAGACCTAACAAATATTTGTGACACGTTTTTTGACTGAAAATATGGCGGACTATTGAACACGTTCTACATTTTTGCAAAAAACGGTGTTTGGAAATGCGACCTGAAGAAAATTTGAGGTCTGTGGACTACAACTATAATTTTTAAATTGACGTCTATGGGAATGGTTTACAGTTAGATTTTAACACCCGAATCTACGTAAAAATCAGATTGCAATTGCTTGTCGTGGAGATGGACCTTTTGTTCACACAGCGTATCTGCGGTCCGTATTTCGGAACGTAATTGCGCTGCAATATGTCCGAAGTACGGGCCGCAAATACGGTAATTCATAGCGTTCGTTGATTACTCAGGGAAAGTGAATGTCTGTGGGAGCCGGCACAGAGCGTACTTCTAAAACACCCGACATATTGCTGCACTCCTAGTATGTGCCGCAATACCCAGTGTGTACATACCCTTAGACAGTTTTTGACAAATGAGGCCTACTGCACCTTAAACTGTCTAAGGCTGTGTTCACACCTGTTTCCGTCCTTCCTTTCCGGCTATCTATTGAAATACCTGAAAAAGTATCCCAACAGATTCAACAACAAATCTGGATGGCTGGCTGGGTGGGAGGCAATGAGTGGCTCAGAAAGGGGCACTGAAGAGGGACAAAACCCCGAAACTGCTGTATGCAGATGAGTGATACTGATAGTTTTACTTTATGCCCCTAATAGCGTCAACATTTTGGCACATGTGTTTGGCGCATGGAGTCACACGATATGCCCCATTTTCCGAAGACCGAGGCCATACAGAAGTGTCTAGAAACGTTCTAAAATACAATGTGAAGTAAAGCAATTCTGGCACAATTGCCTTAATAAATGTGCCCCAATGTGTGTAATCAACGTGAGAAGCCATCGTGTAAACAGGACCCGACAGTTCTGGACGTAAACAAGAAACCTAGAATGTCGCAGTGTTACGAACGGAAATAACGAAAAAACAGCTGAACAAAAATCTATAGACGACTCCGCCAACTCTCTTGGACCTCATCACCCTCGTTATCAAGACCTTGATATTGTAAGAATATTTCAATGCCTGTGACCTCAGCATCAGACTATTTCAAGAAAAGCAGGGAATAAACATCATACAAGTAACAACGCAGCAAAAAATATCTCAAGGTCCATAGAAGAATCCATCAAGGACAATGCGGCAGGAGGACAATGGTGGTAGGCGGCCAAGTACTGCTGCTACAAAGTTGTAATGGAAGAATGGTCTATTTTGGTCATAAAACAATGTTTATGATATAAGGAACTAATCTAACGGAGTTTTTTTGGGGGGAAAAACACCCCAGGCTGAAACAAGTGATTTCAAAATTCTAAATATACAGGCAGTCCCCGACTTACACCGTTCTGACTTACATCTGTCCCCAAGTTACAAACTGACACTTATGGGGAATGCTGGCACTTGTAGTTCCATTTTCTACAGCAGATAGTAGCTGTGGAACGACAAGTTCCAGCAATCCACAGCAGCACAGGATTTAAAAATGAGGTGAAATCTTAACAGGGGCACAGACAGCAAAACAAATGTAAAAACCTTTCCCTGCACTATCCAAAACTAAAAAAATAAACCCTTTGTGTTTGAGTTACATTACATAAATGCACCTGTTCCAACTTACATACAAATACAACTTAAGAACAAACCTACAGTCCCTATCCCGTTCGTAACCCAGGGACTGCCTGTATACGGATATCTATAGAGTTATGACATATAAAGTAAATGGACGTTGGATACTTTTAGGTCCTGTGCACACAATGAAGATTTCAATCTGTCACTGATTATTACCATGGATTTAACCCCTACTCAATGGGGCTAGTCCACATCCAGTCAACGTAATGCGGTTAAAGGACGTCGCTTTATCACCACAAACTTAACATCGGTTTACACGTCACAAATTCTAAAAAATAAAAAAAAAAAACAGATTCAGGGCAAATTTTACATAATGAATCCAAACCGAAATCCGCATGAAATTCTTCTGTAAAACAAGGCCTTGTGGTTCAGTTCACATTTTAACAACCACTCCATTTTTGGTTTTTTGTTTATGTTTATTAAAACTTGCTTCTAGATACACTGTAGTGCCAGACTGCCAGTCATTTTTGTTACCTGCAGCTGCATACAGGATTTCGCACTGCTGCCACTGGGTCATGTGACCTGCACTCTGAGTTGCTAAAGCACACAGCATGATTGTGCGACCCTGAAGGGAATCTTTCTATGCATTCCTATGGGAGGATCAATGTCTCATAGGAATTCATAGAGAAACAGGCTTCCTGTCTGCATCAAAAGCACAGTGACTTAGCTAGTCAGAAAGCAGATCATGTGACCTAACAGACGGCTCCATCAGTCAGAAATCCTGTATGCAGCAGCAGGTAACCAAAAACTACTGGCACTACAACTAGCATTTTCTAATAAATGAAAGCCACGTCTACGCAGCAATTTGAAAATGCTGCCCAAAATCGGACAAAATTTTCAATTGCTGGACCGCACCGCCGCTTTTTGCACAAAATAATGGAGGTTGGATTTCAGACTCCCAGTATATTGGGGCTGCGGGAATCAGTCATCGGTCTGGCGGAATATACAACATGTTCTATCCTTTGCCGGACGGTCGGCGGCTGCAGTAGAAAACCCTTGCTGTGTAGACTTCAGCACAGATTTTTCTATAGAAGTCTACACAGCGCTGGGAACGGTTGGTTTTTCAACGGATTCAAAATACTGAATCCATCGAAAAACCAACCGAAATCCTGTGTAGACCTTGCCTAAAGAGGAAGGAGGGGGGGATGGAGTGGTCCTTTAAAATAAATGCACGCCAGGTGCATTTATTGCTGAAATTTTCTACGTAAAATATGCAGGTAAAATTATGAAGAGATTGTGCATTTGTTGCAATAAACTGCACAAATGCGGTGATGGACATTAACACGCGGTGGATTTAAATTCCCGGCACGCGAGAACGAGATTTATAGGATCCGATCCACTTGTCCTCAACAAATCTGTTGTATGTGCGTTTACTTTAAAGATATTGTTGCGGATTTTGAGCGCTGAAAATTTTAATGCCAATTCCGTGTGGAATCTGCGTCTAGAAACTGCGCCAGTAAATATGGATTTTAGACACAGATATTCAGCTGTAGATATGGATTTGATGCTAAATTTAGAGGCCTATTTCCAGCGAGGATATTCTATGGGTAGATTCAACGGTGACTACCTCAAGAGGTGATGATGGCATGGAACTCAGGAAAATCAGTGTCATCTGCTCGGACACGTTGATTTCCCATTTAAAACATTGGGACGTGGATTGCAATTAGATTTGGATGCAAAATGCAAAGCAACTTCAGCATCCAAATCAGCCATGTATCCCGAAGGTTTTCTGGGATTTCATTCTGATGATCCTTACGGGTCTGGGCTCTCCAGTGTAAAGCAGAATGAAAGTGCTGAATGGTGCTAAAAAAATAAATAAAAGTACCATGTAGAACTGCACTGGGACAACACACCTCTGTGTTCTGCTGATTGGTGGGCATTACCAAGGGCAGCCCCTGAGGACCATACATTGCTGGCTTATCCTAAAGGTCAAATAAGGCCCAAATTTGAGTGCTTTAGCATTACCTATGCGATGTTGCATGCAAAGTTGACATGACACAGAAGGGTCATTAGAGTGATAGTGCTGTATGACCAAATGTGCCAGGAAACCAGTACGTTAACCCATTGAAACTCGAAATGAGAAAGCCACACCCTAATTGAAAATTGGTCATGGCTTTGTCAAAATTAAGGCTAGGTTTAGGCTTAGGCGATGTCTCAATGGCAATGGTAAAATGCCATCGGAAATCCAAAGGTATTTTACAGTCGTGGTACCTCGAAATTTTGGGGGGTTTTTCTTTGGGGCGTCATCCCTAACTTTAAAGTGCACTAAATCCCCGTAATATTCGGAATAGAACTGTTTCAATAACCCCCGGCGTTTTCCCAATCCAATGTGTAGACTACAGCTCGGATTTTCCATTGAGGTCTATTGGGACTGGATACAGTTGAATTTTTGCAGATGATTCTAAATACTGAATCTGCTTAAAAATCCAATCATAAGCCAGTGCGATTAGAGGGTTGGGCCCTTGGGGCAGAGGCAAAACTTTTTTTTCAAATTCTGTCAAACCTGTCGCCAAAACCCAGGACAATTCACTACACAAATGTTTTTTTAAGCAATTAAAATCTCACCTTTTAACTTCCTAGACCATTTATCAACTCTGGGGGCGACATTAAAATTTTTGGCACCCAGACGCAATTCTTTTGGCCATTAGTACTTAAAATTTGGGTTGAATTTATGGACCCTTTGTTCTACGCGGGTCTTTGATTAGGGCCTTTCAGCTCCAAAAAGACAACTGAGGCTCAGATAAACCACTTCTAACTTGGTCTGGTTGTTCCAGCAGTAATGCGCCCAGATTTGCTGTCCTCCTGCCAGAAATGTGAAGAACGATACAGTTTGGGGCATGCCCCCAAGAAGGGGCCCTAATTTTTTAGGACATTACAAATGGGGGGCGCCCAAATGCCCAAATTTTGGAGCGCCCCAAATTATAACTCCAGAAACAGGGCTGGCCATTTTTGGGCTAAAAGGGACCCAAATTTTGGCACACCCCCGATTGCACTTCCATAGCACAGAGGAAAACCCCCGCATGAAATCGGACGACCTTTAAAAAGACAGCTCCCAATATCTCTGCTTCCAAAGCTCTTCGTTCTTGGATGACTTGGTGCAAGGGTCACACTGGATTGTTTGGATTTTCGGAACTACAAGTTTTTATGAACCAAGGAGGTCTAACCTGTAGGACCTCCAACAGTGGCGTAATGGAGACCTGGCACCTGCTGCAATGCCATTGCCTCTTTACCATGGTACCAAACCATGTCTTGCTGCATTTGGCATTGCAGTTGCCCCATATACTGTATGTACCAGGTATTGTGAGGGTCTCAGACCCTTAATTACAAACTAACGGCCAGTGGCTCTACAGAGGTACTGTAGATAGAGTCTCAGCGGCTCGTACCTGTTTTTTTTGGTTTCTCTATTTGGGGACAAATCTCCCCCCATAACCAATGCACAAAACAGGTAGCCCATTACGGGTGTCAGATTCTTACAGAAACCAAAAAAAAAAAAAAAAAAAAAAAAACAACCTCCAAATACTTCTATATGAAACCAGAGGAATACAAGGCTGCAGTAAGATTTTGCATTATCAGTGAATGGAAACCCTCATTTAGGCGTCCCCCCCTTTTTTTCACCCTTTTTTTTTTCAGACTGTTTCCGGGTCTTAAAGTCGTCTGCAAACCTGAAAAACTTTTCAACGGCCCTCTATAGAAAACCCCGCGCAGGGGGGCCCCCACTGCACGGATTTTTCCGCCCGTGGGTTTTCAGACTAACCCCCCCCAAAAACAAAACAACAGTTATTCTTTGCCCGTTTTGGACGCGCGAACATGCAAGTGAAGGGGGGGGGGGTTTTTTTTCCCCCCCGCTAACCGGAGAAAAGATGTCCCCCTGTGGCTGTGTGCACGGCACAAAAACAGTGCAAATACCGGTCGGATAAACCCGGCCTTACTTTTTTAGTCTGTGGATGAATAGTTGTACACATCGTGGTTACAAAACTCTGAAGTAATGAGACCCCACAATCGCTAAATCTAAGGGGAAAAAGTCCTGAGCCGAGCGACGTGCCCATCTATCTCTGCACAAGAAGCCAAGGACACGCTGCATATATGCATAGAAAGCCTCAGACCTTCAACAAATCTGTACACTGCTCGCTTATGAAAGCGAAGAGCTGATCAGAAACGATGACGCTGAGCGATCAACCGGACAATCCTCTGCAAGCTAAATGTAAATAAGGTCCCCATTCAATAACCCAAAAACAAGCTCTTACAAGGTGAGGGTTAAAACACAAAGTATAGCTAAAAGTGCTAGAATATGACAGTGGATTCACTGACTGTGGCCTCACATTTTCCCCCGGGGCCCCCCTCACAACTTGCCTATGGGACATCACAAATGTCAGATGACACGAGGCGAGAGACAAGTCTCGAGTATAAAGAAACCCGTTATAATACTGTGGCATTTACGCTTTTTTTTGGTTATTCCAACCCCCTCACCAAATGGATTTTTAAAGTATATAAAAACTAAAGCTCAGCCTAAGGCCCCAGTCCCCCTCACATTTATGGCCTCTTTTTGTGGAACACATACCCTGAAAAATGTATACAAACTGATACCACAACGGGGGGGCCCTGATGGGAGGGCAAAGCAAAAGCCAATTGGGGCTCACTTTCCCTTTTTCCCCAAAGTATACTCTTAAAGCATGGGACCAAAAGTTGGTAACCCGCAGTAAAACCGCACATAAAGCATATGCCAAAGGGAGAAGGAGGGAAAATAGTCTAAGACAAAGGAAAGGGAAAACATTATTTTATCCCGCATTTTGTAAATTTTCCCCCTGACAAAAGACATGAACAGTCTGTAATTTTAAGGGTAGGTTAATTTTAACATTGAGAGATCAAATATCCAAAACAAAATCTAGAAAATCACATTCTATAAATTATATAAATTTAGTTACAATTTGCAGTGAGAAATAAGTCTGGTTTGCCAGAGGGGGTAAAATAAATTAATACTTTTTGGGGAAACCCTTTTTGGCAACACAGCATCAGAGTTTTTTTTTATTTTTATTAGGGGGTTTTCGCACATGTCAGGAGGAATTTTGGGGCCACTCCCCCCCTTTGCAGATGCCCAAAATCTTAATGATTAGAATGGTCACTTGCAACTTGGAGCTTCAAAACCCCCCCAAATTTTTTTATGGGATTAAGGTCTGGAACTGGCAGGCCCCCCATGACCTTTAAAGTGCTTCTTTTTGAGCTCTCCTTTGTTGCCTTTTGGGTGTATGTTTTTGGGGCATTGTTTTGTAAGACCCAGCCAGACCCTTTTTTTTATTTCCTGGGGAGGGAAGGAGGGTTTTGACTCAGGATTTTACGGTAAAATGGGCCCATCCATTTTCCCATTGATGGGGGAAATCCCTGGCCCTTTCAAGAAACAACCCAAAACAAATTTTTTCTACCCCCATGCTTGACAGTGGGGACAGTGTTGTTTGGGTCATAGGGGCCATTTCTCTTCCCTCCAAAAAGGGCGAGTTGAGTTAAAACAAAGACTCAATTTTTTTTCTCATCACCACAGCACCTTCTCCCCAACACCACAGAAACATCCGGTGTTCATTTGGGAAAAATTCAACGGGCCTGCACATTGTCCCCATTAAAAGGGGGGGGCCTTGCGGGCACTGCAGGATTTAAAAAACCATTACGGCGTCAATGTTTACCAATGGTTTTTGGGGGGCTGTTTGGGCCCAGCTGCCTTTAATCATTAACAAGTTCTCCCCGTTTGTTTTAGGTTGAACTCTCACCTTTCTCAGATCAAGGGTATCCCACGAGGTTAAATTCTGCATGGGGCCGCAGATCGATGTCGATTGACAGTCATTTTGTATTTCCTCGCTCATCTTACTATTGCAACCAAAATCCTTCCTTCTCACCCAGCATCTTTCTTAAGTTTTATAGCCCATTTTCCCGCTTAGTGCACGTCTATTCTTGCCCTGAATCCTTAAAAGCTCTTTTGGTTTTTACCCATTTTTGTAGAGTTAGAGTTTGACTGATTGAGTCTGTGGCCCGAGTCTTTTATAAAGGTGATTATTTAAGACAGCTGTCTCTAATGAAGGTAATGATTTTGATTGGGAGCATCTAACTGGTCTGTAGGAGCCAGAACTCTTATTGGTTGGTAGGGGATCAAATACTTATTTCTCTCAGCAAAATGCAAATAAGTTTATATAATTTATACAATGTGATTTTCTGGATTTTATTTTGAATATTCTATCTCTCAATGTTAAAATTAACCTACGATAAAATTATAGACTGTTCGGGTCTGTCAGTGGCAAACTTACACAATCAGCAAGGGATCAAATAATTATTTCCTTCACTGTATTGCATTTGCCCTACAGAATCCTATAGCTAGAATCTAGAGAGCAGACGTAGCCCAATTCCGACTACATTTGCCCTATAGCTGGGATGCTAAATTAATTTTCACATCGGCATTATAGTTACCCTCAAAGGGTCATCGTAAACTGCGTGATCAGTAAAAGGCCAAGAGGTCAATAAGGTTGTAAAATATCCAGCCCCTTCCACCTCTTTAGCACGAAGCTTCCTACCTTAGAGGATGGTTAGGGCTGTCAGACCACTGCCACTGCCTGCAAGTTGCGGAACAGAGCAATGTGGCAGCATGTGCAGGAATTGGAGATGGTGCCCACTCTGTGTGCTGGTGCTGCTGCCTCTGCTGAGCAATGGTTGCATTCATCGGTGAAAAATGGAGAGCCTGTCTGCATCCGGACCTTGTCCAACCCTGCTCACTGTGTCTAGGCTCTTGTGGGCCACTTAAAATAACGTGGTGGGCCAGATTAGGCCTATAGGCTTTGAGTTTTATGCCAGCACCCTATAGATTCCAATGGATCTCTTTGGGTATGTTCACACGGCGTATCGCGGCACGTACTATACACGCCGCAATACGCTGGGTGTTTAAAAAGTACGTGCTGGTCAGCGCGTACTTCTAAAGCACAGGGGTGCCGGCTCCATTCACTTCTATTCTTGGCGGCGCTTACACACCGTGGTTAAGTGATGTGTCACTTCTCTCTCCCAGCGTACAATACAGGGCTTTGTATGTGGGGGGGGGAAAAACGGACTAATTCATAGCTCCTATGAGTTTAAATTTTACGTAATTGCTGGGCGCATTTCAGGCATTTTGAAGAAAATACCCCCCAAAATGCATCCCGCAATTCCCATTAAAATACCCTTCGTCCCGCTGCGGAATCCATCAGGATAATTTTTTTTCCCCCCAACGTATACCACAAACAGAGGCGGTAATTTTTATAAAAGGGGGGTTTGCCCAAAGATAAAAAAAAGGGGCTTGTCCCCTTAAATGAATTAAGGAAGGGGCACGCACCTGGTTTTGGTGGTTTAAAAGGACACGGGGGGGCACATAAACTCACACCAAATACAGAAAGGCTCACGGAAAACTTGTCCGGCTTCTTCGCGATTTCTCCCTCAACCCATCGCGTTGGGTTGAGATTTTCCCAAAAAACCAGACCCAAAGAAAATGGTTAGAAAGAAGAGAAAGTAGCTTAAATATGCATCCTGGTTATACATGGGGCCAAATATATACATACACTGCTAAAACCGCGTCTCTAAATGAGAACAACCCATTAAAGGATTGTAAAAGAAGAGAATTTCTTCTATCTGCGCGGGGGTCCCACAAATGCATGAAGTTCAGGGGCGGGGCTCCTGTTGGGCTGGTTCCCTTCATTCGGGGGCCCCGTCTGAATTTTTGCGAAAAGAAGGTGGGGGGTTTTGGATGAAATTCGCTATATTTTTTCATAACATCTCCATATGAAAAAGGGGAATAAAATTACTATAAAATATTGGTGGCGTTTTATTTACATAAATCTCCTTTTTTATCATTTTTGTTGTTTTAACAATCAGGGGGTTAAAAGTCTTCCTACCTCTTGAATGGTTGCTCATTTTTAAACATTGCACAAACTTAAATGTATTTTCATGATATTTTATGTGATCGAGCAACACACAGTAACAAGCATTTGTGAAGTGTAAAGAAAAGGATTTCGTTTTTGGGTTTTGCAAATCAAAAAAAACTAAAAAAGCGTGGTGCCTATTCATTCAGCCCCTAGACAATAAAAAAATAATCTTTATTTCTTTTCGCCAACATATTCCCAGCCTTTAAAATTCAAGGGTAAACATACATTCATTACAAAAAAAAGACTTAAAAATGAGCCCAAAAGGTGTGAGGGCCCTGCTCGTGGGCTTACAATCTATTAGGGTTATGGGTGAAAAAAAAGGAAAAAGAAGTGCCAAGTTTACAATGGCCCGGGCCCATGTTTCAAATGGGGGTGGTTTACATGAAAAAGGATGAACCTCCACCAGACTGTACATCTAATAAGATAATGCCTGTAGTGCCCAAGGCAGGGAGTGACAGATGTGTGTGATACAGTTAGGATTTGGGGGCCGACGAGAAGATGTTTTTTCAGGGCCCTTTAAAACTTTGAGGGTTGTGAATGGCCTGATCGCCCGCGGTAGCAATTCAGAGAATTGGTGCCGCCTGAAAAAACTTGTAGGGGGGGCATGGGAGGTTCGGATGATTGAAGGAATGTAGCCCTAAAATCACCCAAGAGCGGAGAGCACGGGTAGGGGGTTGACAGAGACTAGGAGGAGTGTAGGGAGGAGCAGCGCTGTGGAGCTTATGGGTGGTGTGGTTTATACTGTACCTGTACTGATGGGAAACCCAGGCAGTGATGACACAGGGTAGAGGATCGTTTGCGGTGGAAAAAAAGCAACCCGGGCTGCGCTTTTGGACAGATTGGAGGGGGAGATTTTGCAAGGGAGACCGTAAGCAAGGAGTTCAGAGCAAACGAAAAGAATAAGAGAGTAAGGGAGTGAGTTGTTTCCCCACAGTGGGGAGGTTTTTTTGGAGATATCTTGGGTGCGGTGACAGGGGGGGGCGGGGGATGGATTAGGGGTGAAGGTCAATCGAATTTTATAAAAACCCCAGACAGCGGGCCTGTGCCTGGGAAAAATGGTGGTCCACATACGAACAAAAAAACGGGGGGGGGTTGGTTAGTAGATGGGGAAAGAAAAGAAGTTCAGTTTAGTGGGGTTTTTATTTCAGATGGAGAGGGGAAACATGAGTCAGAAAAACGGAAGGCAGTCACTGGTGTTTTGTAGAAAGGCGGAGTGAGTCGGGGGAGGAGGTTATAATTGGGGGGTATCCCCTGAGTGGTACGGAAGCCAAATCTATGAGGGTTGCCCAAGGGGGGCTGGTAAAATGAAAGGGAGAGGACCAAGAACGGACCCGAGGAACTCCAACAGCAAGAGGGAGGGGAGAGGAGGTGATCCGAAAAATGAGAACTGAGGAGGGCGGCGGGGAGATTTTTGGATAGAACCAAGGGGAGAGGGGTGTCCGGGAAAGGCCAAGGGCCGGGAGCAGTGAGGAAAATTTGGTATAAAAGTGTAAAATGCTGCAGAGAGATCCAAAGAAGCAAAAAGGGTTCCCCCTGAGTTTTTGCTGTTAGGAGGTCATTTGAGACTTTAACAAGGGGCGTTTCCGTGGGTGTAGGGGCGGAAAACCGATTGTAAGGATAGAAGAGAGTTGCAGAGAGTAGGGGATTGGCGAGAGTAGCCCAAGCTTCCAGGGTTTAGAAGAAGGGCGGGTTTAGAGTGTGGGGTGTTATCGACGGAGGGTCCGAGAGGGGTTTTTTAGAAAAAGGGGTTTGTGGCTGTTTAAAGGGAAAGAGGAAAAATCCCAGGGAAAAGGGAAGAGGTTACAGTAGCAGTAAGGGAGGAGGACAGCTGGAAAAATGACTGGACGAGGTGGGAGGGTGGGGTCTAGAGCAGTGGTGGGGGCGCCAGACAGGAAAGCTGGCACTTTTCCCTCGGCGGGTCGGGGCCGAGTTGATTAGGGACGTGAGGGAGGGACGGGATGGGGGTTATTTGGGGGTTTTGATGTGAGTTTGCCGGTATTTTCAATTTTGTCTTTGAAGTGGTGGCCGGTCTTCAGCACAGGGCAGTGACCGGAGCCTGGCTTTAGGCCTTTGGAGGGAGTGGAAGGTGTCAAAGAGGGGGTTTTTGGGTTTTTTGTGTAGTGTGGGATGAGGGGGGTGAAATATTTTTGTTTTTGGGGCAGAAGGGGGGTTTTGTAATCCTGGCTGAATTTGTAGTGGAAAAAGTCTGCGGGGCTTTTGACTTTTCCACAGCCGCTCACACACCGAACATCGCTGGGAAAACGGGCTGAGGTGTGGCCAAGGGGTGCGGGCGTCTACTTGGTGGTGCGGTGTGTGGTGGGGGCCAAAATGCCCCGGGGGTTGTGAGAGTTTCATTGTAAGTTGAAGCCTGGTAGGACGGGGAAGGAGGAGATTGGGGCAGTGAGGACTGTATGGGTCTGTGGTTCCCGATTTAAGGAGCGGTTTTTTCTTTAATGGGAAAAGGGAGGTTTTTTCCGAGAAGGCTGGAAAATTTTGTGATAATGAAGGAGTAAGTTTTTGGTAGAGAGGCATAAGGAGAAATTTGTGAAATTAGAAAATTTAGGGAAAAATACAGAAGACCGACCGAGAGTTCCCTCCTTGTGGGGTTGGGGGGTTTATAAAAATGCGAGAACCCCAAAAGAGGAGGTTTAAAAAAAACTGAGGCAGAGGGGCATGGGGTCACAATGGGGATGTTGAAATCCCCATGATGAGTGGCATTTCAAAGGGGGAAAGTGGGAGCCAGGGGGGCAAAAAGAAAACCCAAAAATGGCGGGGAGAGGGGGGGGGTCTGAGAAATGCACTTGATGGAAATGGCTGAAAGAGTCTGAGGGTGTTTACCCCAAAGGAGGGGAAAGTGAGGGGGGTTCGGGGGAATGACCCGGTAAGTGCGTGTGGAGAAAAATATGCCAATCCCCCCCCCCCCCCCCCGGCCTTTTTCAATCTGGGGTGTGGGTGAAGTGTAGCCCCCCCATGGTGAGGAGCGGAAAAGGGGAAACGGTGTCAGATTTTGGAGCCATGTTTTTGTGAGGGCCAGCAGGTGAGGGGGTTGGAGAGGAAAAGGTCATAACAGCAGGATTTCTGCAGCGTTGGGGGTTCAAAGAGCACACTTAAAAAAAGGCAGAAAAAGCGTTACAGCGAATGCAAGCAGGTTGCAGGGTTTTTATGGGAGGCAGGGGGAGGAGGGGGGATGAGCTTAAGGAAGGTGGACCGGGGTTGGGAGGATTTCCCCCGCAGCGGAAAAGGGGGAAGAAAAGAGACAGCAGATGGGTCAGTGATGAATTTGAAATGGCGTTTGTGCAGTAATATGTGAGCTGGAGGGTTTGGGGGGTTAAAGGGGAAAAAGCGTGTGGGGATGATACGTAGGGAGGGAAGGAAGAGGACTTATGTGGATTTTAACTTGTTGAGGGGAAGATAGGGTGGTAAGATAAGGGAGATGGCGAAGGTAGATAGTAATGCAAGCATGTAATTAAGGAGTATGCAAAAAAGTGAGCACTTACAAAAAGGCGAGGTCCTGCTCCCTTCTGCCACTTCAGGCTCAATTCTGGGTAATTTTTTGGGGTTGCCACTTCTAAAATTTCCACTTGAAAAATTTTGGCCCCCCAAACCCCGGTCCAAGCCCCAAGTCGCAACTTAACCAACTATGATGAGTTCAAAATGGCATTTGGGGGCCCTTTAGGGGTCGTAAACGGGTGGGCTACAAAAACTCTGACAAAGCGAAACTTCAAGGGGAAAAATCTGGGGTTGATGGCTCACAAATAAACCAGGAAATTATGGAAGACAAGGGTGGGCGAAAATATTAGCAAAAATGTACCCTTTAAACTAAGCGAGACAGACAATAAAGCGGGGGTATGGCTGGGATTGGGTGTTCACCAGACAAGGTACCTGTGAAGAAATGATATTTGGGGGCCCCTTTTGCGGGGAATGAAGCCAGCTCTTTCATCTAGAGGCTGGAATGAATTTTTGCTCATTCTTCTTTGCGGAATAGCTCTCGCTCAGTCAGATTGATCGGCGAACAGCAAAATTTTTTTAATCCGCCCCAGATTCTCAATGGATTTAGGTCTGGACTGTGACACTAACAGTAATTGTTTTATGTAAACCCTTCCATTGTAGCTTTGGCTGTACGTGTAGGGTCATTGTTCTGCTGGAAGGTGAACCTGCTCTCCAGTCTCAAGTCTTTTGCAGCCGCTACAGGTTTTCCTCCAGGATTGTCCTGTATTTAGCTCCATCCATTTTCCCCACCAGCTTCCCAGTCTCTGCTGAAGCAAAGCTGGCCCCACCAAGCTTCACGGTGCCGTTGGAGAGTTCAAAGGGATGTGCAGTGTTTCCTCCACACATAGCATATGGAATTTTGGTTTTATCGGACCAGACCTCCTTCTTCCACAGGCTTGCTGTGTACCCTACATGGTTGTCGTCAAACTGTAAACCGGACAGACTTCTTATGGCTGAAATACGTCCCAGTCATTACGGTAATGCACAGTTCTCATAGAGAACTATGGATTACGTCTCCTCTCCCTGCTTGCACAACACGGCGAGCGGGTAGAAAGTGACATGCCATTTATTCACGCCGTATACGCGGCGAGAATAATGCATGTCTATGGGGCCGGCGAGCTGCCGACCGCCCCCGTACACACGGCGTAATTGTGGGGCGAAATACATCCCGCAATTAAGCCGAGTGAACATAGCCAAAGGGCAAAAAACAACCAAAATAACTGTACAAACCGCAGGGCAGGGGTATAAACACACTCCCAAAAGAAAAGATAATAGTAGCCACAAAGGCCAAAGCACTCTCACATAAAGGCCAAATTTGTGGAGTGCACAACTAATAGTTGTCCCGAGGATAGATTCTCCCACTTGAGCTGTGGATCTCTGCAGCCCCTCCATAGTGGCACTGGACCTCCTGGATGCTCCTCTTATTAGGGCTCTCCTTGTCTGGGCTGTCAGTTGAGGTGGACAGCCATGTCTATGTAGGTCAGCAGTTGTGCCATACACCTTAGGCTAGGTCTACACTGCACACTATTCCGATCGTATCTTCAGCGCTTTTAGTTTTTTTTAAAAGCACCGAAGATACGATTGTTCGTGCAGCCAAATAGATGACAGTAGAATAATAATATAATAATAATAATATTTATTTATATAGCGCCAACATATTTCGCAGCACTTTACAATGTAGAGGGTATAATTATAGACAAAAGACAGACATTACACAGTGAAAGCTACTTACAGGTGAGACACAAGGTGTGAGGGCCCTGCTCGCAAGAGCTTACAATCTAAGAGGGTGCCTGGGGGAAACAAAGGGGGAGAAGTGCTAAATTTACAATGGCCCAGCCATGCTTTATAAATATGGGGAGGTTTACATAAACATTTGGTGAACCTGCCACCATGACAGTACATCTATATACAGATAAGTACCTGTGAGTGCCCTAGTGTAGGGAGTGACAAATGTGTGTGATAGAAGGTGGGGGTTAACAATTAGTGGTTTTGGTAGGCCTGCTCGAGAAGATGTGTTTTCAGGACACTCTTAAAACTGCGAAGGCAGTCTCCACGACTCGTCTTTTCTCTGCTCTTCTTGTGGCGCATTATACAACATGTTGTATAATACGCTGGCGATTTTAGTTTTCTTGGCGTCTTCCCATACGCCAAGAGCATGACAAAAACCACGGTCCTGCATCGGAGGAAAAACGGCGGCTTTCGGGCCATTTTTTGTCCCATGCAGTGTAGACATAGCCTTACATTTACAGATGATGGATTGAACAGTGCTCCATGAGATGTTGAGAGCCTAGGTTATTTTTTTTTAAACCTAACCCTGCAACACACTTTGCTGCAACTTTATCCCTGAGCTGTCTGGTATGTTCCTTGATTTTCATGATGCCATTTATTCACTAAATATTCTCTAACAAGCCTCAGAGGCCTTCACAGAACAGCTGTGGTTATACTGAGAATAAATGACACACAGATGTACTCTGTTTATTAATTAGGTGACTTCTAAAAGGCAACTGGTCACACTGGATTTTATTGACTTAGGGGAGCTAAATACATATTCATGCCACACTTTTCAGTTTGTTAATTTGCAAAATTTTGGAAAAGCACATATTTTCTTAACACTTCACAAACGCTTGCTACTTTGTGTTGCTCTATCACACTAAGGGTATGTTCATATGGCTTAAATTGCCACGCATTTCGCTGCATATTGCGCTTTATACGCCGTGAAATGCACGCTGCAATTATGGTAATCCATAGCTCTCAAAGAGCTATGGATTACGTGTCGTCTATCCGCGCGTACAATACGATCGCATTGTAAGCGTGGGGGGAGAATTGACATGTCAACTGTTAGCGGCAATTAAGCGCCGCTGACAATGCAAGTCTATGGGGCCAGCACCCCCGTGCTTTGGAATTACGTGCTGATCAGCGCATGGTTCCAAATAACACGGCGTGCTGCGGCGCGTACTATATATAGTAGTATGCGCCGCAATAAGCCGTGTGAACATACCGTAAATATCAATAAAATACAATTAAGTTTCTGACATTAACATTTAAAAATGAGGAACAGTTCAAGGTGTAGGAAGACTTTTGCAACCCACTGTAAGGCCAAGACTGCAATGATAACCCAGTAGAGGATATTAGGACAGGTGTATCACATCTTAGATACCTTCCCACTCCTTTCTGGATACTTCGGGCGACATGTAAGAATTTTGGCCTGAATCTATGAACCTGTTCTACTGCGGGTCATAGATTTAGCGCTTTCCAGCTACAAAGCGACACTTCTGGCTCAGGTAAACCTCTTTTGAAGTGCTCTACCTCTTCCAGCAGTAATGCGCCTGGATTTGCCATTCTAAAGCTATAAATGTGTAGATTCGTTCGGTTGTAGTGCGACACGCCTCCAGCACGCCCCGATCTCAGGTGCATTATAAAGTGCCACGGGCGCTCAGTAATGAGCCTGATACTGGAGACCGCCTGGCTACAAATATAGTGAATGGGGCTGCGCCAGTTTTTGGGCTGAAAAGACGGCAGACTTCTGGCGCAGCCCCGTTCATACATGTCGCCCTTCGGTTCTACTGGTGGTCGGATATAACGTGTACATGGGGCAGAAGGTTTTTATTCTCCGTAATAGAAAAGTTTACATTATCAGGGAAGCAGTTTTGGCAGCGTCCTCTCTGGCAGCATTATCTGTAGCAGCAGTGGGCCTGGGAACACACACGCTCACATGTTCCATCCATGTTATCTCATGCACTTTGTTATTGCTTCTCAATTAAATAAACTGCATTCCTGATGATTCAAGGAAAACTTCCCTCTAATAACAATAAAAAAAAAATTCAGTAAAAAGAAGAGCACCTGGCGGTTTGTTATATCATCTCCAGGGAAATCTGGATGATAACCTTTATAGATTTCCGTTTCCACTCTCCTGATATGGGATGTATTTGCAGATGGAAAATCTGCAACAGTCGACAGTATGAGCCATATGCCTGGGACTGCACAAGCCTCGGGTTAACTTTTTTTTGCTTTTTAAATTGACCTGTGGTGCTGATTTTTTTAAATCTGCAGTAGGTTAATTCCTTTTATCCATTTGTTGCGGGCTGAAATACGTCCCAGAACAAGTCGTGTGAACATAGCCTAAGAGTGAATATACACAGGATGGACTGGCTGCAGATTTTCTCTGCGGATTATAGCAATAGCTATGTAGTTGGGGGATTTTAAAAATCCCATGCCTGTGCGCCGTAAATTTTCTGTGCACGGGCTGACCGGCAGTGCACATTTTGGCATCCAAAGCATGTCAACGTTTATGGATTTACAACCCAGGGTATGAAGTAAAACCCAAACCAAAACTTGCTCCAAAAATGTGCACGATCTGTTGGGAGAGTTTTACTTGCAGAATTAACAACATTTTTGCAACAAATACATTCAATGTCTATTCTCTCGAACGATGAATGCGCAGGGGACAGATTTGCTGCTAATTAATGTGGATTTTGTTGCAGATTTTCTACATTCCCTTTACTAAGAAAAGACCAAATCTGCCCTAAAACATGCAGACAAATCTTTCCTGCGGATTTTGCCTTCTCCCACTGAAATCTATTTAGAAAAATCCGCACCTTACGTACGTTATGTTAGAAAAGAAAAACATGTCGTCTTTCTTCTATAAACCGCACCAAATAGGTTTATAGGCTGTATCTGAAAACGCAGATGAAATCCATTGACGTGAATAGGGCTGTAATACCAGACACAACCACTGACAAGAGTGGAGCATATATATAATATATATATATATATATATATATATATATATATATAATATATATATATATATATATATATATATATATATATATATATATATATATATATATATATATATATTTATATATATATTTATTTATTTATTTATTTTAAAAAAGACAGACCTGTTTTTCACATCTTTTAAAACCCTAACCTCTAAAGCACCAGGCCTGAAATGTAATTAAAGGGGTTGTCTCACTACAAAGATTAGCTTTCCACATGTAGAGAACAGTAAATGAAGAGGTTTTCCAAATATACTGCTTTATTTTTCTTTGTTGAGGAGATTAAATCAGTTTTATCAGGTTTCTCTAGGTAACGGACCTGCTCTGCCCTGCTCTCCCCTCTGTCTGATCTGATAGCAGATGACGTCATCACACAAGTTGGCACACAGAACTGCCAGCAGCTTGAGTGTTATCTGATCTAACAAAAAAAGGAGACCAATTACTTTTGTTTACTTTAGCGCTAAAGCATCTCTGCTCTTTAGATAAACATCTCCTGCTCTCATGTCAGAGTATTTAGCAGGCTTTTGAATACGGAGTTGATATGCTATAGAACCTGCTATAGAATCACCCACAGCAAGAGAGGATGCATGAATGGAAGCTGCCTATGGTTCTGTGAAACCACGTGGTGAGAAAACCTCTATTGACCACATACATTTTTTAGTTTTTGCCTCCCTACGTTTCAACAGTCATAAAATTTTTATATTTTTAATGATGCAGTTGTATTGGGACTTATTTTATGCGGGAGAACATTTTATTTTTTTGGAGGGTGTAGTTTGAGTTTCTTATTAATTACTTCGCAATTTGAAATAAGAATTTGCAGCATGAACTTAAAAAAAAATTGTATCACATTTTTTCCCCACACTTTTTGTTTTTTATTTTCTTCAATCCTATTAAGGGCTTGTTCACACGACGTTTTTGATCCGTTTTGGATGCGTTTTACGGATCCGTTTTTAACCTGCGAAAACTGGATGCAAACTGCATCCAAAAAGCGGATCCAGAAAACGCAACAGCTGATCCTTTTTTGGATGCTAATTGGATGCGTTTTGCATGCGTTTTACGGATCCGTTTTTTGGATCCGTTTTTTTCAATGCTTTATTAAATCAACCTATCAAACTGCAATTTAAATATAATATAACCTATCAATGACCAAGAAAAAAACCTTTTTTTACCTAGTGTCAGTCAGCTGTACATACACCTATGATTTTAGAACCCGCCCTCCCCCCTATTTTTTTTTTAAATCAACCAATAGTTTTCAAACCCACCCCATGTAAATTAATTAATAACAATCATGTATAAACTAAATAATTTCTAAACTAAATATTTATAAATTAAATATATATATATAGATATATATATATATATAACACACATATATATTTATGTACATATATATAAATGTACACTATATACTATTATAATACATTTATAATATTTATATACATTTAAACTTTTGTATAAATTTATATATAAAATATATATATATATAAATATATAACACACACTATTATATACATTTATATATACATTTATATATGTATGTATATATACATATATAAATGTATATATACATATATATATATACACACATTTATATATGTGTATATATATATATATATATATATATATATATATATATTTACATACATTTATAAACTAAATAAAGCCAAACATAATAATTAAAATTTTATATTTAATTTAAATCCAATGCGTTTTACGGATGCGTTTTTGGCATCGAAAACGGATCTAAAACGCACCCAAATGTATGCTGCGCTTTTGCATCCGCTTTTGGGATGCCAAAAGCGCACTCCATTATTTCCTATGGGGATTTCTCTTGCGTAAAACGCAAGAAGAATTGACATGTCAATTCTTAAAACGGATCCGAAAAACGCATCGCGAAAAGCGCATCGGCAATCACTCGTGTGAACAGCGATGCGCTTTTGCCATTGAAAGCAATGTTAATCACACTGACAATTGTCAGATCCGTTTTACGGATCCGTAAAACGGATCCATAAAACGGATCACAAAAACGTCGTGTGAACAAGCCCTAAGGGATAATTATTGTACACATTTATTTATTTTTTAGGCTATGTCTACACTGCATCAGTGAAAAAACGGCCCTTAAAGCGGCCGTTCTTTCTCTGATGCAGGACCGCGGCTTTTGTCACGCTTTGTGCAAAAGCCGCGGCCGCTTCTCGTTTTCCCGACGCTCCCCATACAATAGCATTGTATGGGAAGACGTCGAGAAGACGAGAAGCACCGGCGTATTATACAACATGTTGTATAATACGCCGCTGCCGAAAAACGGGCAGAGAAAAGATGAGCTGTGTAGACAGCAACTCGTCTTTTCTATTGCCGTCTATGGCACCACACTGACGATCGTATCTGCGGCGCTTTTAAAAAACGAAAAGCACCGGAGATACTGACAGCTGCTGTCAGGGCAACACACAGTGTGCCCTGACCACAAACTTACTATACAGACAGCCCTGGGGCGACTTGAGGTCCCCAGAGCTTACTGTATAGATATTCCCCAGGCTCCGTCAAGCACTGGAAATCCCGATGACCCATTGGAGCAGGGGAATACCCTTTGCTTATGCTGCGGACCGCTGCAATTAAAGGGTTAAACGGCGGGGATCGGAGGCCTTCTCCCATCCCTGCCACTCACAGACTGTTCTACGAATGGAGTAGTTAAATACAGCTGTTAGTAGCGCAGTTGCGGTGCTGGGAGCCGCAAAACCCCTCTACCAACGATCCATCAAAAGACAGTGGGTGGTCGTTAGGGGGTTAAAGGGATGCGCCTATCATGCAATTTAAAGCCTGATAAGTGCGGGTCCTACCTCTGGTTGCACAGGCACACAAATCTCCATTACGTTCTACGGGAGGAGAACAACCGAACACACTGCTCCGGTGTACTGCGAACTCGTGCACAAGCAGCTCTTCGTACTGAGCCGAGACTTTCGAGGTTGGTTTCCCAAACAGGTGCTTTCCCGAATTCCTTAATGACAAATCTTCAAAATTCGTAGAATCTTTTTTTTTTTTTTTGGGCCAGGTGGATTTTAATCTTCAAAATTCGCAGAATTTTTTATTTTTTCTTGGACAGGTGGATTTTAAATCAGTAACTTCCCCAAGATTACAGTCTGTAGACGCCAGCAAGATCAGCGACAAATGGTTGGGCCTTGGCACCGGCTTGTAATCAGTGCCCGATTGTAATAGTGCTGCTTCTGATGGTAAAGTGGTCATTTTGTGCAGCTTGCTTGAATCCCGGCCAGAAACGCGGCAGCTGATTGGCCGCGATGAGTAGGCGCGCTACCGTTAATGAAATGACATTGTGTGTGGGATACACAAGTGCTGCTCGCTGCAGACTGCTTCCCGTCCGGCGGTCTGACTTCAGTAATTGCAGCAGCATAATGTAAAGCATATCTGCTAATTACAAGCTGGAAGCTTTCAGGGGAGGATACAGGATGCAAGCTTAATTTCCCTGGATAACAGAGTTAATAAAGACTAAGTAAAAAGAGCTGCAAGCCGAGCACTGATCACCCCATGGTCTGCTCAATCATCATGGATGGGGTAACACCATATAAAATACAGGACCTCCAATCTGACCTGTAAGCAGTCTTTTAAAAGAGAACCCGTCACATCTCCGGACCTTTCTGTGTTACCATAAACTAGGTTCTCTCCGACATAGCAATCCTGGAGCTTCTTCTCTTATATCTCTGTGTTGTGCTGTTCCTCTGTTATTCCTCCTAGAAATGTATTACTGAATCTGTCAGATGGGTGTTACCAGAGGGTTAGCACAGTCGAATATTGTCCAATCTGTGTTGACAGAGTCAGCGTGTACAGTGACCCCTCCCCCCAATTGGTAACACCCATCTGACCGATTCAGTAATACAGTTCCAGGAGGAATAACAGAGGAACAGCACAACACAGAGATATAAGAGAAGAGGCTCTAGAATGAGAATTACAAAAGGGAAGATTTTACTAACACACGTCTTGAGATGTCACCGGTCCACTTTAAAGGGGTTTATTACCAAACGGATTGCTGTAGGTCACTGCTCTCTAGATTCAGGCTCCAGGCACAAAACAATAGGGACCCACAGGCTCTCCATGTGTAGGCGTATTGGTACCTCCATGAGGGTTTGGGTGATTTACTAGTAGACTATCCCCAGATATTCAGCACGTGATGAGGTGTTCCACAGTTATTTTCTTGTGGACTCTCAAAGAGAGAAAAAACTTCAGGTAAGAGTGACTATGAGCCAGGGTAGACTATGGGCCACAAAATCCAAAGCACATGAGCCCCAAGAGGAACAGACCTTTGGATAGAAATACATAAATTGTCTATGTCGCTCTTTCCTCCCAGTCCCTCATGTCCGAATCGTTTTCTCGCTCCCCTCCATGTATCTCCCACCACCTCTCTTCCTCCCCCAACTCTCTCTCCCCATCCCCGGTCTCTTTCCACTCTCCACCCTCTCTCCCTCCCTCTCAGTCACTCTCCCTCCCCATCTCTCTCTTCATCCCACAGTCACTCCCTCAACCAGTTTCTCCCCCTATTCTCTCTCTTTACCCCCTCTCCGTCTCTCTCCCCAACCAGTCCCCCAGACTCTCCCTCTCCGCCACCCTTTTTTCCCCCCAGTCACCCTGCCTCTTCACCTCCCAATCACTCTCTCCCACCCCTCGCCACCCACCATCCCCTTGACTCTCCCTCTTACCCACTGTTTTTCTCCCCCAGTCCCTCCCCAACCCCTACTCACTTTCTCCATCCCCAAGACTCTCCCTCTCCACCAACCAGTTTCTCCCTCTAGTCTCTCTATCCCCCTCTCCCTCCCAGTTTCTCTATCTAACCTCTAGTCTCACTCAATTCCCCCGACTCTCCCTCTCCCCCACCCTTTTTCTCTCCCCTTATCCCTCACCCCTCGTCTCCATCTCCATCCCCTAGACCAGGGGTGTCAAACTGTGGCCCTCCAGCTGCTGGGAAACTACAACTCCCATCATGCCCACTGTTATAGATTATATAAATGTATGATGGGAGTTGTAGTTTCCTAACAGCTGGAGGGCCGCAGTTTGACACGTGTGCCCTAGACTCTCCCTCTCCCCCACCCTTTTTCTCCCCCAGTCTCTCTCCCCCTCTCCAACCCCTAGTCTCTTTCTCCATCACCTAGACCACAGGTGTCAAACTGCGGCTCTCCAGCTGTTAGGAAACTACAACTCCCATCATGCCCACTGTTATAGATTATATAAATGCATGATGGGAGTTGTAGTTTCCCAACAGCTGGAGGGCCGGAGTTTGACACCTGTGACCTAGACTTTCCCTATCCACCCACCCACCCCATCTCGCCCCCCAGTCGCTCTCGAAGGGGCCGTTTACATGGCACAGGACAAACACCGGTCTGTTTATCCGACCGGCATTTGCACGGTTTTCGGGCCGTGCACACGACCGCAAGGGGACGGCTTTTCTCCACAGTTAGCAGAGAAAAGCCCCCCCCCTTAACATAGACATGTTCTTCTGCCGCCCAAAAACCGGTCGGAAGAATGAACATGATCAATGTTTTTCGGGCGGCCGGTGGTCTGAGAAACTGCCGGGCGGAAAACCCCTGCAGTGGGGGCTGCTGCGCGGGTTTTCCATTGCAGTCCATTGAAAATTTTGCAGACTGTTTTTCAGACGGTTTTCAAAACCGAAAACCGTCTGAAAAACCGTCCGCAAACCCGTGCCGTGGGGACAAGGCCTTACTCCTCCACCCCCAGTCTCTCCTTCTCCCTTGGTTCTCATATGTTCCCTTTAGAACAGGGGTCCCCAACCGCCGGTCCGCGGCGCCGGCTACACCTGATGCCGGCCGCCCGCTGACTTCAGTCCGGGCGGTCGGCATCTGGTCTGCGCGGCCGACGTACTCCGGCCACCCCGACCTAGCAGCTGCGCTCAGCGTGCGGCTGCATCGGTACAGGGAAAGCAGGAGCGATGCATGACCGTCCTGCTTTCCCTCTCGCTGTAGATGCGGCGCTCACTGAGCGCCGCATCTGCAACGAGGAGCGGGGCAGGGGGGATGATGCTCAGTGACGTCACGCCCCCCGCGCCGCTCGCTGCTGTCGGCTGCCGGGGAGGAGGAGCTCAGCCAAGGATCCGGGAAAGGTGAGTGACTTCTTACTTTTTTTTAAATAATTGTCCTGGCTGCCTATTGGGGACAGCTATCACTCACTACTGGGGGCCGCTGTATATCACTATTGGGGGCAGCTATGTATCACTATCACTATTGGGGGCAGCTATGTATCACTATCACTACTGGGGGCAGCTATGTATCACTACTGGGGGCAGCTATGTATCACTATCACTATTGGGGGCAGCTATGTATCACTATCACTACTGGGGGCAGCTATGTATCACTATCACTACTGGGGCAGCTATGTATCACTACTGGGGGCAGCTATGTATCACTATCACTACTGGGGCAGCTATGTATCACTATCACTACTGGGGGCAGCTATGTATCACTACTGGGGGCAGCTATGTATCACTATCACTACTGGGGGCAGCTATGTATCACTACTGGGGGCAGCTATGTATCATTACTGGGGGCAGCTATGTATCATTACTGGGGGCAGCTATGTATCACTATCACTACTGGGGCAGCTATGTATCACTATCACTACTGGGGCAGCTATGTATCACTATCACTACTGGGGGCAGCTATGTATCATTACTGGGGGCAGCTATGTATCACTACTGGGGGCAGCTATGTATCACTATCACTACTGGGGGCAGCTATGTATCATTACTGGGGCAGCTATGTATCACTATCACTACTGGGGCAGCTATGTATCACTATCACTACTGGGGGCAGCTATGTATCACTACTGGGGGCAGCTATGTATCACTACTGGGGCAGCTATGTATCACTATCACTACTGGGGCAGCTATGTATCACTATCACTACTGGGGGCAGCTATGTGTCACTATCACTACTGGGGGCAGCTATGTATCACTACTGGGGCAGCTATGTATCACTATCACTACTGGGGGGCTATATTTATTTATTACAGGGGGCATATATCTCTATAATGACAGAGTTGATTACATATGTATATTATATACATGTATAATGTTGACCCACAGAGCTGATCAATATTGCTGCAGACTGATTATCAGCTCTGTGGGTCAGCATTATTAATATAATAGTGACCCACAGAGCTGACAATCAGTCTCCAGTTATAAAATACTGGTTACCCCATACTATACCCCTAAGAGACCGGCCCGGGAGTTGGGGACTAGTGTCCCCGGCTCCCGGGGCTGCGCGGTGTCAGCGGAGCACAGCGCCACTAGTGCTGCGCTCCGCTGATCTCCCTGGCAGGCTGAAGGCATTAGGCCTACAGCCTGCCGGGCGCCGGCCCCTACTGGTGACGTAGGCGGCGCGGTGACGTCACTTCACCGGCCGCCTATGCAGGACCGCAGTACGGAGCCGGCAGGGAGCTCGGAACGGCCGAGAGCGACAGGAGCCAGGTAAGTGGTTGTGCTTTGCTTTTTTTTTTTTACATACATATAAGGAAGCGGGCCCTGGCTACCTAAACAATGCAGGGGGGGGGGCCTGGCTGCCTAAACAATGCAGGGGGGGCCCTGGCTACCTAAACAGTGCAGGGGGCCCTGAGCTGCCTAAACAATGCAGGGGGGCCCTGGCTACCTAAACAGTGCATGGGGGCCCTGGCTACCTAAACTATGCAGGGGGGGCCCTGGCTGCCTAAACAATGCAGGGGGGCCCTGGCTGCCTAAACAATGCAGGGGGGGCCCTGGCTACCTAAACAGTGCAGGGGGGGCCCTGGCTACCTAAACAGTGCAGGGGGGGCCCTGGCTACCTAAACTATGCAAAAGGGGCCCTGGCTACCTAAACTATACAGGGGGGCCCTGGCTACCTCCAGCCTAAACTATACAGGGGGCCCTGGCTACCTCCAGCCTAAACCATACAGGGGGGCCCGGGCTACCTCCAGCCTAAACTATACAGGGGGGCCCTGGCTACCTCCAGCCTAAACTAACAGGGGGGCCCTGGCTACCTCCGCCTAAACTATACAGGGGGCCCTGCACCTACCAGCCTAAACTATACGGGGGGCCCTGGCTACCTCCAGCCTAAACTATATACGGGGGCCCTGGCTACCTCCACCTAAACTATAACAGGGGGCCCTGGCTACCTCCAGCCTAAACTATACAGGGGGCCCTGGCTACCTCCAGCCTAAACTATACAGGGGGGCCCTGGCTACCTCCAGCCTAAACTATACAGGGGGCCCTGGCTACCTCCAGCCTAAACTATACAGGGGGGCCCTGGCTCCTCCAGCCTAAACTATACAGGGGGGCCCTGGCTACCTCCAGCCTAAACTATACAGGGGGGCCCTGGCTATCTCCAGCCTAAACTATACAGGGGGGCCCTGGCTACCTCCAGCCAAAACTATACAGGGGGGCCCTGGCTACCTCCAGCCTAAACTATACAGGGGGCCCTGGCTACCTCCCTAAACTATACAGGGGGCCCTGGCTACCTCCAGCCTAAACTATACAGGGGGGCCCTGGCTACCTCCAGCCTAAACTATACAGGGGGGGCCCTGGCTACCTCCAGCCTAAACTATACAGGGGGGCCCTGGCTACCTCCAGCCTAAACTCTACAGGGGGGCCCTGGCTACCTCCAGCCTAAACTATACAGGGGGGCCCTGGCTACCTCCAGCCTAAACTATACGGGGGGCCCTGGCTACCTCCAGCCTAAACTATACAGGGGGGCCCTGGCTACCTCCAGCCTAAACTATACAGGGGGGCCCTGGCAACCTCCAGCCGAAACTATACAGGGGGCCCTGGCTACCTCCAGCCTAAACAATACCGGGGGGCCCTGGCTACCTCCAGCCTAAACTATACAGGGGGGCCCTGGCTACCTCCAGCCTAAACTATACAGGGGGGCCCTGGCTACCTCCAGCCTAAACTATACAGGGGGGCCCTGGCTACCTCCAGCCTACGTAACTGAGACTCACCAACAACTACCTACAGCCTACCTAACTGGGGCCTACTTATCTACCTTACTTGGGCCTACCCACCAACCTACCTGGGACATGCCTAACAACTTATCCAGTGGGGGTCTGCCTACCTAAATAGTACCTAATCTAGCTACCTGGGGTCTTGCCTACCTACCAGGAAATATAATTGTCAGGGGAGCAGCCCATAGTTGTGCTATTATCTCCAGGGGGTTAGTTCTCTCCCCACCCTCCAACCACTTAGGTTACCAGGTCTCTAAGTTATGGCTTGTACCCGCTCTCCCACCCCTGGGAAGTTTGTAGAGAGGTGGGAATGGGTAAAAAGATGCTGGAAAATTGAGGATTCTAAGATATTTGTGTGTAATTTCTGCAGGGATGAGTTGTGGCCGGGACAAGTCATCATGGCGGTGTGGAACGGATGCAGAAGAAAAGGGAATAAGAACGACTCAAGAGAAGAGAACAACTCCTCAGATAAGACCTCTCCGGTGAGTACCTGCTTTCAGGGGTTATTTTACTTCTATATTGGATCAGTGCTGTATTCACTGTAATGTGACCTGAGCTGGTGTCTGACCTCTATGTGGTCTCTATATGGTGGTGTTGTAGGTTATACCTGAGCTGGTGTCTGACCTCTATGTGGTCTCAATATGGCGGTGTTGTAGGTTATACCTGAGCTGGTGTCTGACCTCTATGTGGTCTCTATATGGCGGTGTTGTAGGTTATACCTGAGCTGGTGTCTGACCTCTATGTGGTCTCTATATGGCGGTGTTGTAGGTTATATCGGCGCCGGTATAATGCCAGCGTACATGTGTCCCTGATTGACCCTGTGATAGGAGTTACACTTTTACTTTCTTGCTGGTGTTTATTTTAGAAGGTGGTGAGGTGCGTGACCAAGGGAAACGTGGAGGGGATATTGTATGTGGGTGGTGGGGGATATGGATGGAGCTACTGAGCCGTGTGTCTATGATATGTTAGACTGACAAATTTGTGACTACATTGTACTACACAATATAGTTCTGTTTTGAACTCTGTATTATGTGGTAAAATGGGCGCATTTATGTCCGAGAGGCCGGTAATATTTCATGTACAGTAGGGTGGGCCCCCCAAGATCAACTCCCCTGTGGGCCCCAGACCCCCCAGTCCGACACTGCATGGACACCTGGATGTTACTATTACCTTTGCCAAGAGGGTGTGCCCCTACCCTGGTTACTCAGGGCTGACTCTGTCAGCCTCTAGGGGCGCACATTACTGGCTAGGGGAGTAGTAACAGATAGTGGTCATTGTATTTATACATTTTCAGGAAGAATAGAAGAGGAACTGCACAAAGCAGAGCAAATGTCAGACATGTTCTTCTGATTCTTTAATCCTGTCTTACAGAGACAGTGCCGTGTCTGTCCATGGTTTGGGTCTGAGATTTCAGTATAACTCCACTGAAGTCACCAATACCTCATACAAACCACGGAAAAAGAGCGGCGCCATTTTGGGAAGAAAAAGCAAACATTTTTCTAATCCTGTAAAACTACTTAAAAGGGGTTTTACCATGAAGGCATTTTATGCCTGGTTTGTCCTGCTTCAGCTTTTAGTGTGTTTAAAAAGAGGCAGTATAATTTGTTTGAATTGCATATCATGTGACCCAGCAGGCTTGACTTCACCATGACTTTCAGCACCGTTTACTCACAATAGGCAAACAAAGGTCTGTTTATGTAAAGAGCTGTGAGTAGCTACAATGTAGCCGAGTGGTTAGCACTTCTTCCTTCCAACATTGGGGCCCTAGGTTCAAATCTCTGCAGGAGTCAATTGTGTTTTGTTTTTTGTCTCCATGCACATACCCGATTGGGGTTTCATTTTTTTTTCTTTTATTTATGTGCACTGTCTGACTTTTTCTACAGCCTGGGATCAGGCCATGCCCCCTTTGTTGTGATATTTATTTCAGCCCTGGTTGGGACATGCCCCTTTTGCGGGACACGCCCCCTGTTTCATGATTGAGATGAGCGCAGAGAGCCAATCTGAGCTTTTGAAAAATGAAAGTAAAACTACCTACCTGAGCTTTCTGTGCTAGGTGCTGACTGTGTAAGGGTGCTTTCACGCGGTGCGTTTTTGGTGCGTTTTTTCAATGTATTTTTTGTGCAGGAAGGCAGAGCAATTAATGCTGTACATTGCTGCACAAAAATTGCGGCAAAAATCACGGTAATTACCGTGATTTTACCGCATCAATGTACAGCATTAATTGCTCTGCCTTCCTGCACAAAAAAACGCATCAAAAACGCAACGTGTGAAAGCACCCTAATAAAGGCTGCCTGAGCTCTCCATGCTCATCCCTCAGTGACATCTCTACGTGTAGGATCTGGGCATTTACTGAATCTCTAGCCGCTAGATTCACTCTCCCCCCATATAACACAGCCTTATACACTCTGCTTCCCCCACTCACATAACGCAGTCTTTTCTCACATGTGTGTCATTTTAGGCTGTATGTATAACTGTTTACAGAAATCCAGGTGTCCTGGTTACAAGGAGCTTGTGCAGAGAGGGGACAGCTCTGCAGGCATGAGAATTTACCACTGCAGGAGGTCTGCAGAGCTGTGACATCCTCTCCCTTTCACTGCTCACATAGAATGAGGACGACGACTAAGGAGGGAGCAGGGAAGAAATAGTGAGGGAAGACACCTCCTGGGAGGAGAGACCCAACCCTGGATTTGAGGCTGTGAGCCAGAGAGAAACAGCTCATGTCTGCGAAAGCCTATGGTGAGAAAACCCCTTTAATCTGACATTTGCAAACCTAGATCGTCTGATAATCCGGAATTTCTTTCCAGCACCAGAAAATTGAACACAAAGAATTTTGAAAAACTAAAACACGTTTCTATATCAAATAATCCAGAATATGTGATAATCCGGCTGGATTAAGGGAACTGTTCTGTATTAGGAAACTACCACCCTAAAAGTTGCTGACTTTGTTTTAGACATTACTACAGGGCTTTATATTCAATAGATGAAAAAAAAAAATATGTTTTAATAAAAAAAAAAAAATGTAAAAAGTTAAAAACAGCTTTTTAAAAGGAGGATACTTTTACAAGTCGCGTATATAATATTTCAAAGCCTCTTTAAGCCATTTTCTGATATTTTACTGTAATCCAGTCTGTTACTATAGAGATGGGATCCTTTGGCTGTAAGCGCTAGATCAGATCTTCTGAAATTATGACACGCCCTTTGCCGAGACGATAGATTAGTTTAAGCCCGAGGCGCAAGGATTATGACATCATAAACCGCGATACATTAAACAAGAGCGAGAAAGACACAAATACATAAACACTGTCGAGTCACATTATTATGAACAGCAACTGATATCCACCATGCTTAGCACGGACAGCAGCTAATATCCAGAGGAATCGCCGAGTGCAGCACGGACAGCTTCCCACAGCTGCGGGAGGGTCCAAAGAGCCAACACCACCATCCAGGGGCCCCCACAGCTGCTGGAGGGTCCATAGAGCCAACACCACCATCCAGGGGCCCCCACAGCTGCTGGAGGGTCCATAGAGCCAATCCCACTGTCCAGGGGCTCCCACAGCTGCTGGAGGGTCCATAGAGCCAACACCACCATCCAGGGCTCCACAGCTGCTGGAGGGTCCATAGAGCCAACACCACCATCCAGGGGCCCCACAGCTGCTGGAGGGTCCATAGAGCCAACACCACCATCCAGGGGCTCCCACAGCTGCTGGAGGGTCCATAGAGCCAACACCACCATCCAGGGCCCCCACAGCTGCTGGAGGGTCCATAGAGCCAACACCACCATCCAGGGGCCCCCACAGCTGCTGGAGAGTCCATAGAGCCAACACCACCATCCAGGGGGTCCCACAGCTGCTGGAGGGTCCATAGAGCCAACACCACCATCCAGGGGCTCCACAGCTGCTGGAGGGTCCATAGAGCCAACACCACCATCCAGGGGCCCCCACAGCTGCTGGAGGGTCCATAGAGCCAACACCACCATCCAGGGGCCCCCACAGCTGCTGGAGGGTCCATAGAGCCAACACCACCATCCAGGGGCCCCACAGCTGCTGGAGGATCCATAGAGCCAATACCACCATCCAGGGGCTCCCGCAGCTGCTGGAGGGTCCATAGAGCCAACACCACCATCCAGGGGCTCCACAGCTGCTGCAGGGTCCATAGAGCCAACACCACCATCCAGGGGCTCCCACAGCTGCTGGAGGGTTCATAGAGCCAACACCACCATCCAGGGGCTCCCACAGCTGCTGGAGGGTCCATAGAGCCAACACCACCATCCAGGGGCCCCCACAGCTGCTGGAGGGTCCATAGATCCAAACACCACCATCCAGGGGCTCCACAGCTGCTGGAGGGTCCATAGATCAAAACACCACCATCCAGGGGCTCCCACAGCTGCTGGAGAGGCCATAGAGCCAACACCAACATCCATGGGTTCCCACAGCTGCTGGAGGGTCCATAGATCCAACACCACCATCCAGGAGCTCCCACAGCTGCTGGAGGATCCATAGAGCCAACACCACCATCCAGGAGCTCCCACAGCTGCTGGAGGGGCCATAGAGCCAACACCACCATCCAGGGGCCCCCACAGCTGCTGGAGGGGCCATAGAGCCAACACCACCATCCAGGGGCCCCCGCAGCTGCTGGAGTGGCCATAGAGCCAACACCACCATCCAGGGGCCCCCACAGCTGCTGGAGGGGCCATAGGGCTGTGGAGTCGGAGTCGTCATAAAAAGGACCGACTCCGACAATATATAATAAGTTGGTCCAGTTAGTTCGATGCAAAGAGCAAGAGGAATTGGGTCTGGCCAGTGCTACTGCTCCCATATCTTCAGCCTCATCACATGAGGAGTGTAATTGATGACATGGAGCAGGCAAAGCGTTGCCCCAGGGGAAAAGATTCTGCTCCCATGGCAAACAGATTTCAGCAAAATTTTTCACCTGCTTTCAAAGAAGTAAAAAAGTTCAACTGTTCATCAAAACTGACTGTAGCTGAGGCAATTCCTTTATACCCTGAAATTGAGATGTTGCCCCTGTGGTCACCGCTTTGCCCCCAACCCAAGTTAGTGAAGAGAAGCCGTTCTTTAGCCTGGAAATAATGAGATAAGATATGGGGTCATGTATGCAGGATCTGATGGAGGCAATACTATTTCTCAGAACAAATTCAGAGACTTCACAAATGTTCCTGCAGTGTTTTGCATATTTACTATTTTTTTGTGTTCTAAAGTCATATCCAATAAATATATTTTACACTGACAAGCAAAATGGTAACACTGTTTTGAACTTGTGACTTTCAGGCTCCATATCTCACCATCCACTACAGCTTTGTACATGAGGCTACTGTAATTTTATATACAGTCATCTTACCTATCTTATACATAAATGTGACTTGCAAGTATTTGGCATCTAATTCTGCAGATTATTTACTGTAACTGCATCTTTACCGTTTTGCTCCTAAAAATAAAAATGTTAATTTTTATTATTTTGTTAGTATTTGGGAAATCCCCCATTGGCTTTCAGCTCTGCCTGAATCGTTCTGGGCTCTGGATCAGATTCAAGCATATCTTTACCAAAATCTGATCTCAGGTCTCTTCTACACATTCCCAATGTTGGTGCAGACTGGACTTGGATACAAATACAGCTTTTTCTAAAACTCCACCCAGAAGTGTTCAAAAGATCAAAACATTGTTACCATTTTGCTTGTCAGTGTCTGTTCTACCTAAATAGCTTGATTATTGTATCATAAGGTGATAAACAGCCTGATGTTACCACTTTACTACAGTAAGGTTATCACTTAACCATGCACCGTGTATGAGGGAGTTAGGAGTCGGAGGTTTGGGAAATTGAGGAGTCGGGGCTTTGGCTTGCCGACTCCACAGCCCTGGAGCCAACACCACCATCCAGGGGCTCCCACAGCTTCTGGAGGGTCCATAGAGCCAACACCACCATCCAGGGGCCCCCACAGCTGCTGGAGGGTCCATAAAACCAGCACCACCATCCAGGAGCTAGCACAGCTGCTCAATTGGGTTCAAGAATGGGGACTAATAGGCATCAGGGTAGTATTAGGAAGTCTTGGTCATGATATTCTAACCAATGTTGAAAATTTCTATTCACATGACATGTCGCATTGTCTTGCTGGAAGATCCAGTCCTCCCCATGGAAGACAATCAGTCTGTATGAGTGAACGTGGTATGCAAAGATGAATTCATACCCAATTCATATGAAAGTGCCTTCCACATGGACGAGTGGCCCAAAGAATGCTACAAAAACATTCCCCAGACCAGAACACTGCTACCACCAGATTGTGTTCTTCCAGCAATGGTTGCAGGGTTTGGTTCTCTGATGTTTCTCACTTAGTATGCAGATAACCATAGAAACCTGTGTGCATTTCAGAGCACATAAAAAAAACAAAAAAAACGCTTTTCTCTTATCTCATGACTAAAATAAAATCTATTGACCAATGTATTTAGAAAAATTCTTCATTTAACAGTCCCTTTATGTTGAAAGCTCATCTTTGTAGTGAGAAAACCCCTTTAACATCTACCAGTGGACAGATGGTCCTTTTTATGGAAGAAAGCAGCCATGTTTTTCTCTGATCCTATACGACCCTATTATGACCATCAGTAAAATCTCCACCAGGTCATATTCATCATGACTCATTTTAGAAAGAGCTTCATGCCATAAACAAAGTTCTGACCAGAAAGGCCACAGCAGGTCGGAGGATAAAATATAACTGGGAACAAATAGCGGTTTGTGTTTTTGTGCTATTTGAGACTCGGAGCCGCCCTGCAGCATTTCACTGCCATTGTCCGGACTATTTTTACAGGTCACAATGTGGAGGGAGGAAGCAGACTATAATGAGCTTGTGGTGGAAAGGCAACGTGAAATGATAGATTGTGCAACCATTGTTCATACGCAAGGTCTCAAAATACAACGTCCAAAAACACCTACTCCCTAATAACCTGTAGGAGCTCCAGAGTAGGGAATGGAAAATACTCTGAGTATCTAAAGATGCTCTTAAAGGGGCTTTTCCATCATACACATTTCTGACTATTTCTTGAATAGCCTAACAAAGACCGAGGACAACTCTCAGCCAGGGCCGTCTCTTCCATTGAGCAGGATAGGCGGTTGCCCAGGGGCCCCACGAGCTCTGGGCCCTCCGGCACCCGCCTTCCCCCCGGTGGAGCGACAGCCAAGGCTCTGCCCATGGCAGCGGACCCGGGGCCGCCGCGCCGCCGGGGGGGCTGGGGTTCCCCCCCCCCCCGGGGCCCGATACCAACCGGTCTGTGACGCAGGTCCCCCGCTCGCCACACGGCTGGGTCACAGACCCAGCCATGCAGCCATCACGGCCGCCGCCTGCTCCACGCTACGTGGTCAGCGGCCAAGGCAGAACAGCCTGGATCTTCTGATCCCAGCCGTTCAGCCCTCTGCGATGTAATGACGGTATCGCGCGCCTGCTCCATGGCCCGCACTCGGCTGTGAGCACGGCCTGCTCCGGAGCAGGAGAAGAGGAGGGAAAAAAGAAAACAGGGAATTATTTATTATTTTTTTTTTTTTTAAAAAAAAACTAATTACTGCCCTACCTGCTAATAATGCATGGCCTGCTCTATAACTGGCACTGGCCCTGCCTGGCTAATAACTGGCACTGGCCCTGCCTGGCAAACTACTGGCCCTGCCTGGCAAACTACTGGCCCTGCCTGGCAAACTACTGGCCCTGCCTGGCAAACTACTGGCCCTATCTATGAGGGGATAATACAGGAGAGCCCTACAATCTATGGGGGAATAATACAGGAGGGCCCTACAATCTATGGGGGAGATATTACAGGGGGCCTACAATCTACAGGGGGGGCTATAAACTACCTCAGGGGGCGAAAATTTCTAAACAGTGGGCCTGTAAACCTACCTACTTAATGGTGGGCAACATTACTACCTACTTACTATGTGGGGCGCCCATAACTGAGGTGGGAATCGGCAGCAAAGTGCTGATAAAGTGAGGATTTTAAGATGTTCTCGCGTTACATTCTGCAGGGACGAGCTGCGGCGGGAGAAGTGGTTTTGGTGGTCGGGACGGAAGGAGAGGAAAAAGGGAAAAAGAACGATTCAGAGAAGGACTGATCAGAGAGGACGTCTCCGGTGAGTCCCTGATGTCAGGGGTTATTTTGCTTCTATATTCGATCAGTGCTATAGTCTCCGTCATGTAACGGTGACCTGAGCTGGCAATGTTTAGATTTCTTTCAGTAGGTTTTTTTTTTTTTTTTTTTTTGGGGGGGGGCAGTACACAGCTCTTCCCAGGGGTCCATAGTGCTGTTAAGATGGCCCTGCTCTCTGCTGGAGTGGGGCTGGGTGTCCAGGTTTCCAGCCCCATTAGACATTTATGTGGCCTCCAAATCTACATTTGCTTCCATCTTTGTATCGAAAATGAAAAAGAAAGCAACTTTGCAAAGGGTTGGATTATAAATTTACCAGAATTTTGTATCTACAGCTCCTAAATAGACCTATGTGTCTCCATGGTAGTCTACATACAAACCCTGTGTAGTCTAAGTATAAGTTTACACGGCTTATTTTGGGGCACATTTCGGCAGGTATTTTGCGGCGTACTGCGCTCTAATACGAGCGAAATGCGCCCCAATCATTGCGGTAATCCAAAGTTCTCATAGAGAGGTATGGATTAAGCCTCCTCTCCCCGGGCGTACAATACGATCATATTGTATGCGCGGGGAGAGAAGTGACATGTAATGACAGTCTATGGGGCCGGCGGTCTGCCGTGCCCCCCCAAACGTCGCGGGTGTACGCGCTGATCAGCGTGACTCCCTGAACACCCCACGTAATTGATTGCGGGGTGTACCGCAATTACGCCGTGTGAACATAGCCTAAGGGTGCAATCAAAGACAAAACACAGGTCTGAATTTCCGACCGGTATATTGTCTTTTTTATTTATTGCATGAAGGGGACGGCGTTTGTCTGCGGTTTGTGGATTCAAGCCGCCCCCCTTTCACATTCACTTTTTCATGTTCCACCCGAAAACCGCGGAGAAGAATGACCGTATTCTAAGTTTTTATGAACGCCGGCGCTGAAAATCCGTGCATTGCGAACTACTGCACGGATTTTCTCTTTAAATCAATGCATCTGTAAAACCAAATTAAAACCCTACTGTGGGGACGGTTTTAATAATCCAATTCTTCTGTTATACCACTGGTGTCAAACACAGGGCCCACTGCCTTGTGTTAACCGGAATAGTATTCGCTTCTGAGCCCCGGACGGCACTCATCCCCCTGCGACAACGATGTGTCACAATAGGAGATAGTCCTCCACTTCCCCTCCCTGCACACTGACTTCATCCCAGGTCACAGAGCCTAGAAAACTCTCCTATAGAAGTCAGTGGGTCTGTTCCTGTTCACAGGCTCCTATGTCCATGAAGCTGCTGTAAAGCATCTCTCTAAACGCAGTTAAAAGCAACTTATGAAAGATGGCCGCCCCCATAATCACACACCGACAACAGAATAAAAAAAATAAAATCTACAGTCAGAAAGTCAGAATATAAAAACAGCTAAGAAGAACAGAATATTTATCAGGATCTTGTTGTAACTGGTAAAAAAATAAAAATTGGCTATTGATTCCACTTAAAAGGGGGTGGAGGGGGGGGGGGGAATCTCCATGTTGGAAAATTCATACTTGGAATAAGGGTGCTTAGGTAAAAATGTAACAAAAACTCCCTGATGGGATCCCGAACAGTCAACCATTATCCAATAAATGTTCAGTTTCCCTATAACCCTATATATCACAGAGCTCAGCTCCTCTATCATATAACCCTATATATCACAGAGCTCAGCTCCTCTACCATATAACCCTATATATCACAGAGCTCAGCTCCTCTCCTCTATCATATAACCCTATATATCACAGAGCTCAGCTCCTCTACCATATAACCCTATATATCACAGAGCTCAGCTTCTCTCCCTCTATCATATAACCCTATATATTACAAAGCTCAGCTTCTCTCCCCCTATCATATAACCCTATATATTACAAAGCTCAGCTTCTCTCCCCCTATCATATAACCCTATATATCACAGAGCTCAGCTTCTCTCCTCCATCATATAACCCTATATATCACAGGAGAAATGAAGCATTGCACAGTGCCAATTCAGATCCATGGTTGGTTTCTGGATTGCAGGACAGGAGAGGCCCATTAGAGAAAGTGGCGCTCTTCGGAAGCGTTCTTTACTCAGCCTAATGGTATGTTCACACTGTGTTTTATGACGAGTAAATTTACACACAGAATCAGTCTTCAATCCTTCTGAAAAGCGCCCCAAATCCGCCAAAGATTTCAGGAGTATCGGACTTTTCTCAAATACAATAGAATACCAAACGGTCGATTTTTCGTCGTGTATCCGCGTCCAATATGTGCCCAACTCTGAAGCATTTTGGACTTATTTTTTACGCTCTCCATGGATTCCTTAAGTGCAGAAAATACCTCATGAATTGACGTCACTTATTTTTCCTCGTTTGCAATAAGGGCCAAAAATCAGCATCGTCTTCTCCCATTGATTCCTATGTAAAATCTGTGTTAAGTTTTACAGCTGTTTTAGATGCTTTTATTTAGAGGGAGGGGGTATGGATTTGGCACCGAATCCACCCCAAAAGTACTGAACAGATTAACTATGCCAGAGCCAAGGTTGGCAGAAATAAGAGTCAATCCATGATTTTGCCACACAGCATATATAAAATGCCGGTTGGGTTCGGTTTAAGAATCTGGACGGTATATTATCGTCTTCTGCTTGGTTTTGGGGACAGTTACGTCAGCGGTTTGCAGATTCGCCCGTCCCCCATAACCATTGAATCGCACACCTTCCATCTGGCTGAAAAACCATTCAGTGTAGACTACGGAACCGATTTTCTATTAAATTCTATGGGGATGGCTTCTTGTCAGTTTTTCTCTATGAGAACTGTGGATTACCGTAATGAATGGGTCGTTTTCAGCCCGTAATTTGCGCACTCCGGCACGTAATTACGGACCGAAATACGGCCCATATTAAGCCGTGTGAACATGGCCTTAGAGCATAAAAAATTGTTTTTTGTTACACTGTAGCACCAGTAACTTTGTTTACCTACAGTCACATACAGGATTTCCAACTGCTGCAACAGTCTGTTAGGTCACATGACCTGCCCTCCAATTGGCTAATCTATACACTGTCCCTTTTTGTTGCTGAAAGGAAGTCTGTCTCTTTATGCATTCTAATGAGACCACCTTGAACCTCCCATAGGAATGCATAGTGTTTCATTTCCGGATCACACAACCATGCTGTGTATTACAGCAACTCAGAACAGGTCACATGACCCAGTTGCAGTAATGAGAAATCCTGAGAAATCCTGTATTCAGCTGCGGGTAAGAAAAATTACCTAGAAGCAATTCCTAATGAAGTAAAGGGAAAATAGAAACAAAAACTCTGGACTAAGCCGTTACAGGGAACCTTTCAGGTGGTTTATGTTGCCCTACCTCAGACAGAGGGAGAGAAGCGAAGCTTTAAAATATAGAAGGTTAAATGATATGTAGCAGAATTAGTAAATAAAAAGCAAAGAAAATACTGACCGGACTCCTTAAGAGACCGTAAGAGTCCTACTTACCCACGTACGGTGACTGACGGCATTCTATGTATTAGTGTGGATACTGAGCAAACTGTCAATCACTGTATTTGAGTGGGGTTAGCAGGGGTTTCACAGAGCTCAGCTCCTCCCTCCATCATATAATCCTATATATCACAGACCTCAGCTTCTCTCCCTCTATCCTATAACCCTATATATCACAGAGCTCAGCTCCTCCCTCTATCCTTTAACCCTATGTCACAGAGCTCGGCTCCTCCCTCTATCCTATAACCCTATATGTCACAGAGCTCAGCTTCACTCCCTCTATCATATAACTCTATATATCACAGAGCACAGCTTCTCTCCCTCTATCCTACAACCCTATATATCACAGCGTTCAGCTTCCCTCCTCCATCATATAATCTTATATATCACAGAGCTCAGCTTCTCTATCATATAACCCTATATATCACAGAGCTCACGCTTTCATATAAACCCTATATCACAGAGCTTCAGCTCCTCTATCATATAACCCTATAATCAGACTCGCTCCTCACTTACCATATAACCCTATATATCACAGAGCTCAGCTCCTCTCCCTCTCATATATAACCCGATATATCACAGAGCTCAGCTTCTCTCCTCTATCATACACCTATTATCACAGAGCTCAGCTCTCCTCATCATATAACCCTATATATCACAGAGCTCAGCTTCCCTCCCTCTATCACATCATGACTTCAGATAGGGAAGCACAAACCCCCTGTCAGGTTCCCTTAAAGCTGTAATTTGTGATTAAATACTCTGTGCTGCTGTTCACAAATGAAAATTCAGTGGAAGGAAAAAAATGCTTAGAGCAGCCCAGGAAATTTAACAGTTGGTAAATAAAAAAGAAGAAGGTTATGGACGCCCGCCCTTACCTTAGAAAGTTCCAGCCTCTGGGCCACAGCCTCCAGGCACTCCAGCCCGGTGCTATCCACACTGAGGGTACACTCAATCTCAGAGGAGTTCAGCAGCCGAATGCGACTCAAGAAACAGTTCTTGCTCAGGACGTTGTACCTTTTGGTCCTCCGTAACTTGATTTTGAAAGGCATGACTTAAGCCTCGGTCGCCCCCCCGCTTAAGGGAAGCCCACCTTTCACTTTATTTTCGCTTTGAATCTCTCGCCACAAACTACTTTTGTCCTCCAAGTGTCGGGGTAGTCGTCCATACCCAGTACGATCCAACAGAGGGGTCCAGAACCTGCAGAAAACAAACAAAAAAATATATATATAATTTTTAAAAAAAATTTGCCACCTGCAACCTATATAAAATAGACCCTGCACTGACTTCTGACCGGTGCCAAAGCTGAATCAAGAGAAACGAAGACTGGTTTGTGAATGTGCGACTACTGAACACATCACGCGGTTGCCATGGTGACGGACAGGAAATGAAGAGTGAATAACCATAAAATAAGTCAGGAACCCATAGACGAGCTTAAGAATAGTCAAATAGCTGTAGACTTGTTATTTATAGCAAAGTTCGCGCCAGGATTTTGCTCCCACACACAGTGACGAGGTTATAAATAATATTCCAGGGAAAGAACATAGAAAAAAGAAATTATATATATCTCAATTATAATTCATAGAATTGTTCATGTACCCTGGAGTATCCACATCTCGCACTGTTCAGGGAGAAAATCAAATTACTGTGTCCCCCACCCACACTAAGTAGTAGGATTTTATTAACCCCTTCCTGACAGCCAGTCATATTAATATGGTTTTTAGGGTTTCCCCCCCCTTCTCCTCGTCTAAGGGTAGGTTCACACGGCGTACTGGGGCGCCTACTGTATATGCCGCAGTCCGCCGTGAGTTTTAGAAGTACGCACTGTCCAGCAAGTAAGTCTAAAGCACGGGGCCCCTGGCCGGACCCATTCACTCCTATTGTGACGTCACTTCTCTCCCCAAGCATACAATACAATCACATTGTACGCCGGGGGAGACCATGCGTAATTCATAGTTCTCTATGAGAACTATGAATTGCCGTAATCGCGGCGCGCATTTCGGCTGTATTAGAGTACAAATACGCCGTGTGAACATACCCTAAGAGCCATAACTTTTTTATATATTTTTCCACCTACATAGACCTATGTGAGCTTTTATTTTTTGCAGGACACTAAGTACTTTTTAATGGTGCCATGGACTGTACCGTAGCATATACCAGGAAACTGTGGGGTGGGAGAAAAAAAAAAATGTAAAATTTTTGTTTAAAAATGCACTTGCGCCATGTTTGCAGGGGTTTTGTTTTTACGCCGTTCATTCTTCGGTGTAAATGATGTTTTATCTGTATTCTGCAGGTTTATATGATTCTGGCGATAAGAAACACGTACGGTTGTCATTATGTTTTAGTACTGTTAAAAAAAAGTTAAAAGATTCTCTACTGTATTTCTTAAAGGGAATGTGTCATAAAAAATGATTTATTGTTTAACTCACATTTTTATGTTAAACACATTTTTTAGGAATTTTTGGTTATTTTTTTTAAAAATATTCCTCATCACTTTCAGTATTGGTTTTATTAATCTTAAGTCGTGCCGTTTTCACTTTGGCTAATAAACCTAATAATTATCTGACACTTCCTGTTCTGTTTAGACAGCTTTTCAGCAGTCTGCTCAATATCAGCACAAAGAGGGTCAAACTAAAAGGTGACACCAATGTGTACAGATAACAGAATCCACCAGTCACAAGAGGAGAGGTCACAGCTCCCCCTCCCCCTCCCTTCACAGTGAAAATTCTCCTATAGACGTCTATGGGACAGAATCTGTCTTAAGAATCCAATGTGCATGACGCTGCTGTAAAGTCTCTGACTGCTGTTAAAGCAGTGCAAGCACTAATGTCTTCCCCACAATCAAATATAGGCGGCCGAATAGACAAATCTACTCTCAGGAAATAAAAACGACAGAGGAAAAGAATATGGATCAGGGTCTGGATTTAAAAAGTTAAAAAAAAAAAAAAAATTGGTGACAGATTCCATTTAAATTTGCACTGCAGTGCCGTTTTCTGCGACCAATAATTTTTTTGGCTCCTTCACTTGTGGATCTGAGTAAGGGAGCATATTTTGCGTAGGTTTTATTGGTATGATGTTGGGATACGTGCGACTTTTTGATCACTTCAAATAACCCTCTTCTCCTCTCCCTTCCCCCCCCCCCTCACACCCCCCAAAAAATGCATTTTATTTTTCTTCTTCTATGGTGTTCAATGCATAAGACAAATGTTATATTATAATAGATTGGACTTTTACGGATGTAGCGATACCAATTAAGTAGAACTATTTTCTTTATTTGTAAAATAGCAAAAATGGGGGCGATTTGAATTTTTTTTTTTAAAGCATAAAAAAATTAAAGTTTTTAAAGGGGTTTTGCCACAATCTCATTTCATACCTCCTGCATCCAGCTCTTCAGCTCTGTGTGCTCAGAAGGGGGCGTGCGTTTTTTGCATATCATGTGACCCAGCAGGATGACATCACCAGACCTTTCCCCTCTGTAGTCAAAGAAGGTCTGTTTATGTAAAGCATTGTGAGTAGCTGAGAGGTAAAGTTTTTGCCTCCAGGCACAAAGGTCCTATGTTCTAATCCCTGCAGGAACCAAACCCGTGTTTGTTTTTTTCTCTTTATCAATGCACAGACCCGATTGGAGGTTTCTTTTTTATTTATTTGCACTGTTTGACTAATTACTAAGGAGTACAGAGGACAGGATTAGAATGACAGCACCTGGCGTTTGAATACTCAGTAGCTGCCTGAGAGGAGAGGTGATGTCTGAGCATGTGCGACCATGACTGAGGAGCTCTCAGCCCTGGCCGTATCCCCTGGAGATGAGCTGTAAACAACGAATCACTAAAGGAGTAGCTAAGACAAACGGTGCAGAATTTTTAATAATAATGAATGGTGAAAATGTTTGTTATTTCATTTGCAAGCTTCCCACGTCAATTTTACTTTGTGGCAAAACCCCATTAACTTGACCATGGCGTTCCCCTAGGGTACTTGATCACTAGAGGGCTCAATCTTCTGTACACCCTTTTGCAGAAGGGTGTACCAATATAGTGGTTCTATTTCTCCCTGCTTTCTATTATTACCGAGTAATTCCACTACATAGAAACTTCCTGACACCAGGACGTACTCCTAGGTCATGTGTTGGTAAGGGGTTAATATTTTTTTGAGCGCCATTAATTCCAGGGTACAACTACAAGGGTTCAAATACATAACATGAGACCAGGACAAATACAACACCACCACTAAATTACAAACTGATACAGAAGGAGAGAGGACCTTGCCCACAAAAGCTTACAATCTACAATGGAGGAGGAAGGAGATAGAAGGTGACGGCCGGACATGTTTGTATGGTGGAGAAGGAGCAGCAGGGTTATAGGCTCCTGAAGAGATGGGTCTTCAAGTTACTTTTGAAAGTTGTACAGATGGCGGAGAGTCTGATGTGTTGGGGCAGTGAGATCCAGAGAATGGGGAAAGCACGAGAGAAGTCTTGGAGACGGTTGTGCGAGGAACTTATAAGAGGAGAGCAGAGAAGAAGGTCCTGTGAGGAGCGGAGGTATCAGGAAATTTAGGTAGTGATGTATGGAGGGGAGAGGTTATGGAGAACCTTGTAAATCATGATCAGTAGTTTGAACCAAATTTGCTGGGCAGTGGGTAGCCATTGAAGGGACTGGCAGAGGAGAAGTGAGGAGAGAGGTGGAGTTGACGATGAATTAAAATGGAGCAAGGAGTATCGGACTGGGGTGCCTGGTGTCCACCAGTGGATGGATTTGGGGGGGGCCCCCAACAGTATGACATGACTTTTGCCCCTTTCATCTGCCTGTCTCCCTGAAAAGCAGCCCAGCCGGCAACACGGGCTCTAAACGGGTTTCTCCTGCCAATTTTTGGCCCCAAACCGAGCCTGAAGAAGAGTGCTTTTCGATGGTCACAAAAAAGGGGTGTTCAGTGTCTAGGTGGGAAATGATGAGGGCATTCACAAGTATTATTGCAAAGTCACAAAATGAGCAAATTTGGAAAATGTTTTTCAGGTGGAGGCAGCAGAGAAAGTACACTACTGTTCAAAAGTTTGGGGTCACCCAGACAATTTTGTGTTTCCAAAGAAAACCTTTTTACTTTTATTTAAAAATGAGTTGCAAAAAAGAATAGAAATTTTTCCGAATTGACAAATTATAATAATGATTTTTAATTGAAATAATAATTTTCTAACTTCAAACTTTGCTTTCGTCGCTCCCTTTGCAGAATTCCAGCATTGCGGGACTTTGGCATTCTAGCTGTTAATTTGCTGAGGTCATCTGGAGAAGTTCACCCTTTGCTTCCAGAAGCCCTTCCACAAGTTAGGTTGGCTTGATGGGCATTTTTTGCGTATCATACGGTCAAGCTGCTCCCACAACAGCTAATGGGGTTGAGTTTCTGGTAAATGGCAGCAACCCCTTTACAGATAAAATACCAGCTGCCTGCTTCTTCCCTTAATAGTTCTTGCATCATTTGGAGGTGGCTTTGGGTCATTGTCCTGTTGCAGGATGAAATTGGCTCCAATCCAGCGTTGTCCACCGGGTATGGCATGGCGCTGCAAAATGGGAGTGAAAGCCTTCCTTATTCAAAATCCCTTTTACCTTGTACAAATCTCCCACTTTACCAGCACCAAAGAAAACCCAGACCATCACATGACCTCACCAGCCCCAAAAGCAACCCCAGACATCCCATTCCTCCCCCAGCAGCACCAACCCCAGACCCTCACATGACCTCCACCATGCTTGACAGATGGCATCAGGCCTCTTCCAGCCAGGGCTGTGGAGTCAGCAAGTCAAAACCCCGACTCCGACATTTCCCAAACCCCCTGACTCCCTCATACATGGCGCATGTTTTAGTGATAACTTTACTGTAGTAAAATGGTAACATCAGGCCGCTTATCACCTTATGATACAATAATCAAGCTATTTAGGTAGAAAAGACACTGACAAGCAAAATGTTAATGTTTTGATCTTTTGAACACTTGTGGGTAGCGTTGAAGAAAAAGCTGCATTTGTATCCAAGTCCAGTCTGCACCAACATTGGGAACGTGTAGAAGAGACCTGGGATCAGATTTTAGTCAAGATATGCTTGAAACTGATCCAGAGCCCAGAAGGATTCAGGCAGTATTGAAAACTATAAGGTGGATTTCCCAAGTACTAACAAAATAATAGAATTTTGATTTTTAGGAGCAAAATAGTAACAATGCAGTTACAGGAAAGAATCTGCAGAACTAAGCAGAAGGCAAATACTTGCAAGTCAAATTTATGTATAAGATATGTAAGATGACTGTATATAAAATTACAGTAGCCTCATGTACAAAGCTGTAGTGGATGGAGAGATATGGAGCCTGAAATTCACAAATTCAAAACATTGTTACCATTTTGCTTGTCAGTGTAAAATATATTTATTGGATATGACTTTAGAACACAAAAAAAATTGTAAATATGCAAAAACACTGTGGGAACATTTGTGAAGTCTCTGAATTTGTTCTGAGAAATCATATTGCCTCCATCAGATCCTGCATACATGACCTCACATCTCATTATTTCCAGGCTAGAGAATGGCCTCTCTACACTAACTTGGGTTGGGGGCAAAGCGGTGACCACAGGAGCAAAATCTCTAACAATGTCAGGGTATATAGGAATTGCCTCAGCCTCAGTCAGTTTTGATGATTGGTTGGACTCTTCTAGTTCTTTGTAATCAGGTGAAAAATGTTGCTGAAATCTGTTTACCCTGGGAGCGGGATCTTTTCCCCTGGGGCAGCGATTTGACCGGTCCATGTCATCAATTACACTCCTCATGTGATAAGACTGAAGATATGGGAGCAGTAGCACTGGCCGGACCCAATTCTCTTGCTCTTTGCACTGCATCGAACTAACTGGGACCAACTCATATATATTTTGGGAGTCGGTCCCTTTTATGACGAAATAGGCACCGACTCCATGACTCCACAGCCCTGCTTCCAGCATCTTTTCAGTTGTTCTGTGTCTCACAAATTTTCTTCTGTGTGATCCAAACACCTCAAAACTTTGATTCGTCTCCATAACACTTTTTTCCAATCTTCCTCCAAAGTCTGTGTTCTTTAGCCCATTTTCATCTTTTCCTTTTATTAGCCAGTCTCAGATATGGCTTTTTCTTTGCCACTCTGCCCTGAAGGCCAGCATCCCGGAGTCACCTCTTCACTGTAGACATGGACACTGGCATTTTGCGGGTACTATTTAATGAAGCTGCCAGTTGAGGACCTGTGAGGCGTTGATTTCTCAAGCTAGAGACTCTACTGTACTTGTTTTGTTGCTCAGTTATGCAGCGGGGCCTCCCATTCTCTTTCTACTCTGGTTAGAGCCTGTTTGTGCTCTCCTCTGAAGGGAGTAGTCACACGTTGTAGGAAATCTTCAGTTTCTTGCAATTTCTCGTATGGAATAGTCTTCATCTATCAGCACATAGAATAGGCTGTCGAGTTTCACATGAAAGTTCTCTTTTTTGGCATTTTGCGAGTTTAATCGAACCAACAAATGTAATGCTCCAGATTCTCAACTAGCTCAAAGGAAGGTCCTTTTTATAGCTTCTCTAATCAGCAAAACGGTTTTCAGCTGTGCTAACAGACTTGCACAAGTGTTTTCAAGGGTGTTCAAAATATCCAATAGCTTTCTTACACAGTTAGCAAACACAATGTACCATTAGACCACTGGAGCGATGGTTGTTGGAAATGGGCCCCTATACACCTTTGTAGATATTGCATTAACAACCAGACGTTTGCAGCTAGAATAGTCATTTACCACATTAATAATGTATAGAGTGGATTTCTGATTCATTTAATGTTGGCTTCATTGAAAAAAAAAAAAAAAAAAACTGCTTTTCTTTCAAAAATAAGGAGATTTCTAAGTGAACCCAAACTTTTGAACGGTAGTGTATATACTAAGGCCCCATCATGCTGTTGCACAACCCCATTCATGAGAATGACGCAAACTCGGCTCTGCTACACCTGTGCGAGACTCACGCATTGCAGGCTCCTCGCTCCTGAAGAAAACAGAGCACCACAGTGTAATATTAGAAGCGAATAACCAGACATGTCTCATCAGTCACATTCTGCTGGATAAACTAACGTGTGGTTATGACAAACACAACCCTGACATTCCAACACGAGCTTTAACTCCTCATGGAAGATAGCGCTGCCATGACCGGTCTAAGCTAGAAAGTTCCCATTGCAATACGAATGCCCAGAGCTTCCAACCTGGAGTTACAAACTGTTCTCGTCTCTGTTCACAGCCGAAGCTGCAATTCTGATGCTGGAGAGACAAGCATTATGGAGGCTTGAATGACAGAAACACAGACAGCTTAGCGGTTTGGTCACATGACAGACAGCATTGGGCGGTCGGTTTCTAAGGGCAACCAGCAAAATTATCAATGTAGCTCTGTATAACCTGAACTCTCTAATTCACAGTAGAAAAAGTGTTTAGAAAAAAATAAAGTAAATAAAAGTATTTACATAGTTACTTGAAGTTTCATTGAGAGTCAAACTGTAAAATTTTATAACAGAAATTTTCAAAGGGGATTGTCCTCTTAAAAATACGTATTTAAGAACTAAAGGGGTTTTCCAAGATACTTAAAACCTTCCTACAACCTCACACTGTGACAAAGTAGAAAATAATGGCACATTAGCGTCTCCCATCACCACCGCCTCCGCGCTCCAGTGTCCCCCCGGTCCTGGAAAACCCCTTTCAGCCAATGACTGTGCCGAGTCTGAATTTTAAGATTGCACGTTTGCTTGTCAAAATAGTTGTTTGACTGGTTAAGGGAAATCTAGTAATACTTGGCACCCAGCTTAATAGCTACTATTGCAGTGGTCCTCCTTTTTGGTTCATAGAGAGTTCCCAAGTAGTAGATCCAGCTCTATACAGTGTGCCCTAGTTTGGTATATAGAATGGGGTTAACACTGGACATTTAAAAGTGACCACACAGCTTCAATAGTGGTCAGCAAAATGCCATATATAGGACATCATGACGGCCCACTAGGGAAGGATAGAGCAAGCACAATGGCCCAGATGTGCAGTGGGGAAAGTAAGTATTTGATACACTGGCGATTTGGCAAGTTTTTTATCATAGGTTCACTCAACTGTGAGAGATAAATCTAAAAAAAACAAAAAAAAAAAAAATCACTTTGCATGATTTTTAAATTTGCATTTTATTGCATGAAATAAGTATTTTATACAATAGAAAAGCAGAACTTAATATGTGGTGCAGAAACCTTTAGTGGCAGTTACAGAGGTCAGACGTTTCCTGTATTTCTTGACCAAGTTTGCACACACAAGCAGGGATTTTAGCCCACTCCTCCATACAGATCTTCTCCACATCTTTCAGGTTTTGGGGCTTCACTGGGCTACATTGAGTTTCAGCTCCCTCCAGATTTTCAATTGGGTTCAGGTGTGGAGACTGGCTAGGCTACTCCAGGATCTTGAAATGCTTCTTACGGAGCAGCTCCTTAGTTGCCCTGGCTGTGTGCTTCAGGTCATTGTCAAGCTGGAACATCAAGCTATGACCCATCTTCAATGCTCTTACTGAAGGAAGGAGGTTGTTGGCCAAAATCTCACAATACATGGCCTCATCCATCCTCCCTTCAATACGGTGCAGTCATCCCATCTCCTTGGCAAAAAAGCCTCCCAAAGTATGATGTTTCCATCCCCATGCTTCAGGGTTGGGACGGTGTTCTTGGGGTTGTACTCATCCTTCTTCCTCCAAATACGGCAAATGGAGTCTATACCAAAAAGCTCTATTTTGGTCTCATCTGACCTTCTCCCACCTCCTCTGGATCATCCAGATGGTCATTGGAGAACTCCAAATGGGTCTGGACATGGGCTGGTGTCAACAGGGGGAGCTTGCGTGCCCTACAGGATTTTAATCCATGATGGTGTAGTGTATTACGGTAATCTTTGGGACTTTGGTCACAGCGCTATTCAGGTCATTGACCAGGTCCTCCCATGTAGTTCTGAGCAGATTCCTGACCTCTCATCAGACTTCATGGAGCCCCAAACCAAGGATGATTGACAGTCATCTTGTGTTTCTTCCATTTTCTAATAATTGCACCACAGTTGTTGCCATCTCACCAAGCTGCTTGTCTATAGTCCTGTAGCCCATCCCAGCATTGTGCAGCTCTACAATTTTGTCCTTGGTGTCCTTACACTCTTTGGTCTTGGCCATGGTGGAGAGGTTGGGGTGTGATTGTGTAGACAGGTGTCTTTGGTAAGAAGTTCAAACAGGTGCAATTAATACAGGCATTGAGTGCGGAGTAGGAGGGCTTCTTAAAGAAAAAACAGGTCTGTGAGAGCCAGAATTCTTGCTGGTTGGTAGGTGATCAAATACTTATTTCTTGCAATAAAATGCAAATTTATTATTTAAAAGTCATACAATGCGATTTTCTACATTTTTCTTTTTTAAGATTCTGTCTCTGTACAGTTGCACTGTACCTACACAGACCTCTCCATTCTCTGTAGGTGGCAAAACTTGCAAAATCTCCAGTGTATCAAATACTTATTTTCCCGACTGTATGAAAGTTGCTGCGACAGTTTTCTGGTGTAGGTTGCGGAAGAAATCGTGTGCGTCATATCAGAGACATATTTCTAAAGCATTTGCCCCAAAAAGAATAAATTTGTCCGACAAGACCGACACTTGTCAGGGCCACTCTTCTGGGGGTAAGTCTGGGCCGATTTGTACGACAACACATTTATGTAGCGCTCATGCCAAAAAGTGTCATAGTTCATGCGTCGTTATTCCTGCCATTTTCAAAGTGGCGAGGCCAACAACACTTTCATACATCTGGACTAGGTTTGCTTGATTTCTTGACGTTAGGTGTTCTATCCTGGAAGGCTCATACCAGCCTCTTAGGGGTGTAAAAACACCATGTGAACAGTCTCTTAGTCCAATGCATGTTGTCACAGTTATTCTTAGGCTGGGTTCATATCTGTGTCGGTGGTTCTGTATCAAACCTCTGTTGCAGAGGTGGAACCGGACCCATTTTACAGATAACACCAATGGCACCTGATGGACCCCGGCATTTTGTATCCGGTCATCATGAGGAGAGCAAGGTAGTGGGTCATGAGACATATGTGTCCCTGCAAGGATTAATGGTTGGTACTAGAATCATGTACCAGCAGTACTCGTTGAATTAGGGGTCCGTAAGTACAACATCTATTGTAATACTGTATTACATTTTCAAGTTAGGTATATCAATAGTGGAATATTTGGCAGGCTTATTAAGACTTACTACCTTGACCCCATTATCGATATTTAGATTTGATGGCTACATTGTATTACAGCCTGTGACCAGGGCTGTGGAGTCGGAGTCGTGGAGTCGGTGCCTATTTTGCAGGAGTCGGAGTAGTCATAAAATGGGCAGACTCCGAAAATATATAATAAGTTGGTCCAGTTAGTTCAATGCAATGCAAAGAGCAAGAGGAATTGGGTGCGGCCAGTGCTACTGCTCCTATATCTTCAGCCTTCTCACATGAGGAATGTAATTGATGACATGGAGCAGGCAAAGCGCTGCCCCAGGGGAAAAGATTCTGTTCCCAGGGCAAACAGATTTCAACAAAATGTTTCACCTGTTTGCAAAGAAATAGAATAGTTCAACCATTCATCAAAACTGACTGTGACTGAGGCAATTCCTTTATACCCGGACATTGTTAGAGATGTTGCCCCTGTGGTCACCGCTTTGCCCCCAAGTTAGTGTAGAGAGGCCGTTCTCTAGCCTGGAAATAATGAGATCAGATTTGAGGTCATCTATGCAGGATCTGATGGAGGAAATACTATTTTTCAGAACAAATTCAGAGACTCCACAAATGTTCCTGCAGTGTTTTGAATATTTACAATTTTTTTTGTGTTCTAAAATCAAATCCAATAAATATATTTTACACGGACAAGCAAAATGGTAACAATGTTTTGAACTTGTGACTTTCAGGCTCCATATCTCACTATCCACTACAGCTTTGTACATGAGGCTACTGTAATTTTATACACAGTCATCTTACCTATCTTATACATAAATTTGACTTGCAAGTCTTTAGCATCTGCTTAGTTCTGCAGATTCTTGTCCTGTAACTGCATTGTTACTGTTTTGCTCCAAAAAAAATCAAAATGTAATTTTTTATTATTTTGTTGTTCTGGATCAGATTCAAGCATATCTTAACCAAAATCTGATCCCAGGTCTCTTCTACACATTCCCAATGTTGGTGCAGACTGGACTTGGATACAAATACAACTTTTTCTTTAACTCTACCCACAAGTGTTCAAAAGATCAAAACATTGTTACCCTTTTGCTTATCAGTGTCTGTTCTACCTAAATAGCTGGATTATTGTATCATAAGGTGATAAACGGCCTGATGTTACCACTTTACTGCAGTAAAGTTATCACTTAACATGCACCATGTATGAGGGAGTCAGGCGTCGGGAGTCAGAGGTTTGGGAAATTGAGGCGTCTGAGTCGGGGCTTTGGCTTGCCGACTCCACATCCCTGTCTGTGACCTACCATATCAGTATATAGCTAGTATATGAGTCACCTATTTGGGAATGATGATATATGAATCTGATTGTATTAGGTCCTTTTTAAGTCACTGATGAACTCCGATGAACATATGGGGAAAAATGCGTTGGCTATAAGTATTGGGACAAGGTATTATTACTATCCGTTTTTGGTGACATATTTTCGACTGTTTACTGTCCGACATCCTATAATAGCTATTTCTAGTTTTACTTGGTAATCATTGAGCCTTATTGATAGTATTGGTGTGTTTGGTTCCAGGTGGGGTCGCCCTTGTTGGGGCGGGTGCTCCACATTTAGATAGTTAGGTTTTTGATATAAAGGTAGTGATACTAGGGAGTATAGGGTATTTAATGATGTATATTTTATTGTACAATTTTTATTAAAAGTTAAGTTTTAAAAGTATTTTTAAAAGGTAGATAACTTTTTTTGGTTTGTAGTTTGGCTAATTTGAAGTTATCACCAAAGTAACTAGGGTATTGCCCAAATCTAAAATATATGGGTAAGATTTATTGCGGTAAGTTACTTGTAAAAAAAAAAAGCACATCAAAAGAGCTACAAAAAGATCCATTGTTTGCTGTGTGTTTCATAACTCCCTAAACAGCAAACATCTGGCCGCAGCACAGATTCCCAATCTACTTTTGCTACCTTTTCTCATAAAATAAAAAATTTTTTTTTTTTCTTTAGAAAAATAAAACGACCAGTCTTGTAACAAGGCAAATTTAAAAAAAAAAAAAAAAAAAAAAAAAAAACCCCCAAAAACAAGCAAAAAATAAATATAATAAAAACGGCAAAAAAAAAAAAATATATAGCAATTAAAAAAATTCTACATTCATCAGATGCATAACTCAGGAAGGGGGAGGGGAGAAAAAAAAAGTTTTGCCATAAAAATTTTTAATTTCAAAGCAAACGCCTAAAACCGAGACGGGCAAAGTCTGAAATTCAAACACGTCTTTTTTTTAGCAGATCGACTTCAATATTACTTGAAATGACAGAAGACAAAACAGAAGTCTTTCCACCAAATACCAGAGAACAATACGGCTTCACACTGTAAATAAGAAACGGCGAAGCAAGACATGAAAAGACCTGTTGGGCCTCTTGAAGTCAAAGATTTTTTTTCAGCCAAAGTATCAAGCACAAGATCTTAACCAAGTACAAGGGAAATTTTGGAATCCTTTTCAAAGCCGGAGCACTCCCTCACAGAAATATCTTAAATACACAGCCCCTCAGCGCACACAGTACAGACAAAAACAGGCTTGTGCTACCCACAGTGTGGGCTGACGGAGAGAAACTTGGCCATGGAAGCCCGATACTTTGCAGTAAGATTTATGAAACTGTCGAAAAGAAGGCTTCTTTGAAGTGACTCAACCATCTTTGATTGGTCCAGTGGAACAAGAGTCCTTTGGAAACACCAAATGTAATTTTTTATCCAGGTTTTCTGAGAGGTTTGAGAGATTATTAACAAAAAGGAAAAAAAATTCCTAAAACAAAAAAAATAAATAAAAAAAGTACAAACTCATTTTTTGAGAGATATTAACAAAAAGGAAAAAAAAATCCTAAAATATAAAATAAAAAAATAATAAAAAAAGTACAATTTTTTTTTGAGGGGTGGGGAATTTTCACCCCTTTCAACTACAGGTGTAATTCAAAGCTCACGAGTCCAAATGCAATGTCTTGAACAGGGTCCCCAACTTTTCATGTATCATTTATAATACTGGGGTCTAAAGGCATAAACAAATCTCCTGAGCCCCAATGCAAAATGTATTAAAGGGCCCCCACTTAACATTCACTATTAAGAATACTTGTGTTCTCTTATGTGGTAGAGGGGCATTTGGGGCCCCTCGGGCTCCAGGGGCAGGTAGCGACTGCTGCCTTGGCACCTCCTATAGCTATGCCCCTGCTAGGACCTTCTTATGTGGTAGAGGACTTTTATACCCCCTTCGCCCCAACACTTGGGCTCTGGTTTAACTGCTACCTTTACACCCCCTATAGCAATGTCCATAATGATGACCTTTAGACCCTCTCTGCTCTGAAACATGGTCCCTGGTTTAACTGCTCCCTCTGCACCCCCTTATAGCTACGTTTTTTGTTGGAGTCTTATGTGGTAGAGGACATTTAAACCAAACTCCTGGCAATTGGACCCTACTTTCACTGCTACTGTTGCACTCACTATAGCAATGTCCCTGCTGGGGTCTTCTTATGTAACAGATGACCGTTAGACAATCCCACCCCCATATAGTCGGCCCTGGTTTGACTGCTTCCCCTGCACACCCTATACCTTAGTTCTTATTGGAGTCTTCTTTTGTGGTAGACAACCTTTAGACCAAACCCCAGACATTTAGACCCTGCTTTCACGGCTATCTCTGTATCTCCTATAGCTACACCCTTGCTGGGGTCTTCTAAAGCAATAGAGGATCTTTAGACCCCTTCACCCAAATACTTGGGCCCTGGTTTGAGGGTTTCCTCTGCACCCAATAGCTACGCCCTTGCTTGGGTCTTCTTATATGGCAGAGAACCTTTAGACCAAACCCCAGAAACTTAGACCCTGCTTTCACTGCTACCTCTGTACCCACTATAGCTACGCCCCTGCTGGGGTCTTCTGTGGCAGAGAACCTTTAGTCCAAACACTTGGGCTTTGTTTTGACGGTTAACTCCACACCCCTATAGCTTTACCAAAACAGACTTTTTATTGAGGAACTGAAAGGGTTAGTGCAACAACATTTGGAATTGTAATGTCGGACATATTGGCCAAGCCTGGCTTTTCCAGAAACGGATATGACTTACGGCTGTAGACTGTGACTTATGCTCGAAAGTACTACAATCAAAACCTCACCCGAAATGAAATGTAACCTCTACTGGTGCCTGAACCTCAAATATACCCAAGAAGTCTGGTCTTCCAGGAGCTGGCGATGGCGCACTTTCATATTATCTGCTTTGTAAGAATGCATTAGTCATCTCCACGTTCAATGAATCAGGTTCGCATTCCATAAGTTACACAATAGTGTAGGAATCTGTCATGTCTTCCTTGGGAAATTACTTAGAAAAACAACCAAAACTAGAATACGGTCTCCTTCCCCCACCGAAAAGCGCATGAAATAGACCTAAAAGGAGGTCAAAATTCCTATACTCTTTCGGAGAATCCCAGCTGTGGATTCTGCGACAGAAACCCTAAGATTCTAGGTCTCTGTTACCAATTCAGATTTGCTCCATTTTAAAAAGGGGCTAATCCACATTTCGGCTTCCGATGCAGAATTTATCCACTATTCAGATCCCACGTGGTTTTCACGCAGATGATTTGGACACAGATTCTTTGAGGGAAAACATGTGTGAACATGGCCTAATTTCTAACACAAACCTCACTAATGCGCTGTATTGATTATCTTGACACAAGGGCAACTATTAAGGGGTGGGATATCTCAGGAACAAATGACATTGATGTGTTGGAAGCCGGAAATATGGGCAGGAGTTAGGATCTATGGCCAAATTAATGGCCAATCAGGTTGATTTCACATCACAAGGGGAATGTATACAAGACTAGGCTGGTTTGGCTAACTGATGCACATGTACAGTATATAGGTAAAAATAAAAAAAATCTGTAAGCAAGAAAGGAGGAAGCAATAGATTTTAGAGTTAAAGGGATTGTCTCACTACAAGGATTGCTGCTTTTTATATTACAGATCCTGTAAAAACAAGTCTCTTTGCAATATGTGTCCATTAACAGTGTCCTACCTATTCCTAGATATCCCCTCTTGTATGGGCTGCATCAGCTCCTCAGGTGACTATAGCAACAGACCTGTTTGATCTATCCTGATAGGCTGCTAGTGCTGGTTGCTATAGCTACAGACCTGACTTCTACTGCAGCCTAGTGGAAATCAGTAAACACACCCCTGAAGTTACAGTGAAACCAAGAAAACAGGACAAATTAATGTAGTGAGACAAACCCTTTAAGTGTAGGTAGTAAGTATTCGATCTTGTGCTCCAGAAGGCAACTGAAATGATTCCTAGTACGATTAAATTTGACACCCACATTTTTAACTCCGGAGCCCTTCTTCAGAAATAGATGTAAAAAAAACATAACATTCTGGCTACCCACAGTCACAACTAGAGGGCACATACTGTGCTATAAAGGAATTCAACTAATAGCTATGAGTTGGCCTGGTAGTCCTTAGACAACATATGTCTAACTCAAGCCCTGTAGGCCCAATCTGACCCTCCACTTCATTTTATGTGTCCCCTCAATAGATTAGATAGAGCGAGAAGTGACAGAGAAGGTCTGGATGCAAAAGGAGCGGCTCTCCATTTTCCCTGAAGGACTCAACCAGTGTCACCAGGAGAGGGAGCGGCATGTCCTCATAGCCGGTTTTTCAGCTGATTTTCGGTTTTGAAAGCCGTTTGTAAACCGGCTGTCGAACTTTATCACAGACCTCTATGGAAAATCTGTGTAGCAGTTCCCACTGAACAGATTTTCAGCAGGACGGTTTTTAACACCGCCGGCGGCCCGAAAAACATTGAACATGTTCATTCTTGCGCCCGGTTTTCAGGCAGTGGCACAGCTCTGACTGCCCTATCCAGGCACCCTAGCCACCCTCCAAGTTGGGACACTTGATGCTAGAGACGTGGAAGGGGCTGACTAGTATATAACCTTAAAGGGGAATTTCCACCATTGATTATTATTATTATTTATTTTAAAAGCGCCATTGATTCCAGGGCGCTGTACATTCAAATACATACATATATCAAACAAGTACAATGATAACAGTGACTGAATTATGACTGGCACAGAGGGAGAGGGACCCTGCCCGCGAGGGCTTACAATCTACAGTGGAGGAGGTCTCCAAATGCCTCCTCACAATCTTACACTATGCCATCTGGTAGGAGCATTCATACATTCTTCTCAAAGACTTGGGATTTTGTGGTCGTACTAATTCCAGACTAAACTCCTGTGTAGTGCTTGGCAACAAGTGAATACCCCAGACAATTGCTAACTCTTAGCCCTGATTCACTTAGATTTAGAGGATATAAAGGATTGGCTCTTCACCAGTGTTAAGTGTGCCATCTAAAGCTTCAAGGAAAAGCAAGTAGTGACATATTGGGATTTTTTATTTTTTTATATTGTTGTATTGTTTACTGTGAACACATGCAGGTCTTATCATAGATATAAGACTACGCATTTCGTATGCCTTTAAGTCCCTCTCATTAGGTGTTGTCCATATTGAGATCTGTTCACCTCAAGCCTAAGGGCATGATCACATGGGGTATTTCAGTAGCAGCAAAGTGTTCAGTTCACATGGAATTTTTCCATGCAAATTTTTCTGCGTAAAAACAGGTTGTTTTTTTTTTTTTGCACCAGTTAATTTTCAATTAGCAATCGGTTCAAAAGCAGTCCTGCCGAAGTTCTTATACTTGGTTTGGCCCATTAAAGTGGTCGTCTCACTACAATGATTGCTTTTTATGTTAAAGATCTTGCAAAAACAAGTCACTTTGCAATATATGTCCATTACAGTGTCCCACCTATTCTAGATATCCCCTCTTGCATGGGCTGCATCGTCTCAGTCACTATAGCTACAGACCTGTTTGATCTCTCCAGATAGGCTGCCAGCGCTGGTTGCTATAGCTACAGACCTGTTTGATCTCTCCAGATAAGGGGTGCCAGCGTGGTTGCTTTTTAAACTACAGACCTGGCTTCTACTGCAGCCTAGTAGAAGCCAGTAAACACACCCCTGAATTCAAAATGAAACCAAGAAAACAGGACTGAGGTGAGATGAATCAGTGTAGTGAGAAAACCCCTTTAAAGTCTAATGGGGAAAATTCTGCATGTGTTTTAGGCACTGTAGAAAGTACCTGCAGCAGCCAAATGTTTCCATCTGGGGAACATCTGGAGCCCATACAAGGAACTCCAGAGTTCAGGTTAGTCTGGCCTTAACCTGAATGTTCGCTAAATACAGACTTTAGGTTTAGAGTTGATTTGGGCAATTTTGGACAAACTAAGTTCCTGCTGACCCAAAATGAATTGCTGGAATTTTGAATTTAATCCAAATCCCAACAGTATCCTTTTTATACCCCATCCAATTGACTATGGTAAAATGTTTCATAGTTTGTAAGGCTAAAAAAAAGACAAGTCGTCCATCTAGTTCAGCCTGTTGTGCTAAGGTGTTGATCCAGAGGAAGGCAAAAACCCCAATGAGGTAGAAGCCAATTGTCCCCCATTTTAGGGAAAAAATATGTCTTCCTGACTCCAATCTGGCAATCAGAAAAATCCCTGGATCAATGACCCCTCTCCTGAATCCTAGTCACTATAACTTGTTATATTATTACGCTCCAGAAATGCATCCAAACCCATTATGAACTCGGTTATTTATTTCACCATGACAAGTCCCTCTGGCAGATAGTTCCATAGTCTCACTGCTATTACAGTAAATAATCCCTTTCGATGTTTATGTAGAAACTTTCTTTCCTCTAGACGTAGAGGATGCCCCTTGTTCTAGATACAGCCCTGGGTTTTAAATAAATCTTGGGAGAGATCTCTATTTTTGACCTTTGATGTATTTAAACATATTTATTATGTCCCCCCGAAGCCTTCTTTTCTCTAACTCACTCATGTTAACTCACAAAAGGACAAGGTCAAACTTTGCAACTTGGAAATAAGCAGTTTTGGAGACCACAGGGATAGGCATTTCCATGGTAAACAATAGAAAACTTGTAAGTCTGCACTAGACTTTGTGGTAAAATATCAAAATTTATTTTATACGATTAAAAATCAAGGTACACTTACGAAACAGAAAAAAAGCGGTAATACTAGAACAAGATATGTGAAAGAGACTAAACCATCAACGCATTTCCAACGCTAATCGTTCTTTATCATGGTTAACCATGAGTAAGAACCTTTAGCATTCGAAACGTGTCAAATTTTATAAGATTGAAAATCAAGGTACACTTACGTAACAGAAAAATAAACGGTCATATTAGAACAAGGTATGTGAAAAAAAAAAAAAAAGACTAAACAATCATGTTTAGCGTTTGAAATGCGTCGGTTTAGTCTCATGGTTAACCATGAGTAAGAACATTTAGCATTCGAAACGCGTTGGTTGTTTAGTCTTTTTTTCACATACCTTGTTCCAATATGACCGCTTTTTTCTGTTTGGTATGTGTACCTTTATTTTTAGTCGTATAAAATAAATTTTGATATATTACCACGTAGTCTAGAGCGGATTTACAAAGTTTTCTATCGTTTATCACGGCCGCCAGGCCTATTTTCCCGATAGGCATTTACATACTTGATAACACTATGGACTACCATGGATTAGGCTACACTAAGCACCAGTATTTCCGTGAACACCAACTTAGACATTTCGAGATGTGATGATTTGGCAGGATCCTAGCTGGAATGATGCACTGCCATACATTTGATGGGTCCTTCAGGGTGGGGCATGAGGACGTCAATATTTTTACCACCTGTGTGACAAAAAAAATAAGTGTTAGGGGAATTGGATACGTCTAGCTTTTCCAATGCGTCATCACCAGAGATGAAACAGAATATCATAGCCTTTAGGAGCCAGACTGACCACACCAGGCCGTCACTAGAAATCCACCCAAAAAGTTTGAGGCCCATCAAAGAAATTACTCAGTTTTACACAACCACCAAAAGGTTTAAGGATAAAAAAAAAAAAAAAAAAAAAATTCTGTTCCCCATTTTGGTAGATAATACAACATTCCTGAACAAACTGCAAATTTACAGCTGTCATCAGGCTTCCATTCCCAGCATGCTTTGTCCCGATACCCAGCATAACCAGTACACAGGGCGGCTGCGAGGATCCTTGATCTTCCAGGTGAAACATCTGTTACTGTAAAAAGCAACTAAAGTCCTCAGTGAGTATTTCACACAGGATCAAGATGGATTTATGTGTAAAGAATGGAGTCTTTCATGACTTCGGTGACAGCCAAGATTCCACCTTAGCGCTTGCTCATAATTAGTAGGGAAAGATTACTCCTCCGCTCAGTTATGCCCGGCAAGCAAATATTCCTTCCACAAACCAGGGAAAAGGCTCCATAACAGAAAGGTTTTGCTAAATTTACTAGAACGTAACCAAAACACCGCACACCCACAGGAGGTAGGGTGAAAAACCCCCAAAGAAAGCACAACACAGTGCCATGCACCAAAAAAACTAAGATGTGCTGGGGAAATGAATGGAAACAAACACAGATTTTATTCAATACATAAATAACAAACACTCACTCTAGTGGTCATAATAATAGCGCCTCTCTACAGTACAGTGCTGTACTACATGTCCTGTACTGCTCTTAGATGTATTAGTGAGGTACATGCAGAGATTGGTGGTCTAGTAGCGCCTCTCTACAGTACAGTACTACATGTCCTGTACTGCTCTTACATATATTAGTGAGAGGCATGCAGTGATTAGGGTCTATAGTGCCTCTCTACAGTACAGTGCAGTACTACATGTCCTGTACTGCTCTTACATGTATTAGTGAGGTGCATGCAGTGATTGCCGGTCTATAGCGCCTCTCTACAGTACAGTGCGGTACTACATGTCCTGTACTGCTCTTACATGTATTAGTGAGGTGCATGCAGTGATTGCCGGTCTATAGCGCCTCTCTACAGTACAGTGCGGTACTACATGTCCTGTACTGCTCTTACATGTATTAGTGAGGTGCATGCAGTGATTGCCGGTCTATAGCGCCTCTCTACAGTACAGTGCGGTACTACATGTCCTGTACTGCTCTTACATGTATTAGTGAGGTGCCTGCAGTGATTGCCGGTCTATAGCGCCTCTCTACAGTATAGTACTACATGTCCTGTACTGCTCTTACATGCATTAGTGAGGTGCCTGCAGTGATTGCCGGTCTATAGCGCCTCTCTACAGTACAGTACTACATGTCCTGTACTGCTCTTACATGTATTAGTGAGGTGCCTGCAGTGATTGCCGGTCTATAGCGCCTCTCTACAGTACAGTACTACATGTCCTGTACTGCTCTTACATGTATTAGTGAGGTGCCTGCAGTGATTGCCGGTCTATAGCGCCTCTCTACAGTGCATTACTACATTTCCTGTACTGCACTTACATGTATTAGTGAGGTGCATGCATTGATTGGCGGTCTATAGCGCCTCTCTACAGTACAGTGCGGTAATACATTTCCTGTACTGCTCTTACTTGTATTAGAGAGGTGCATGCAGTGATTGCCGGTCAATAGCGCCTCTCTACAGTACAGTACTACATGTCCTGTACTGCTCTTTAGATGTGCCAGGATGAGCAACTCCTTTGGACGGCAGGTGAGTTCTCCCAAATGTAATTTTTTCTGGAACATATAAAGTACATGAACTGAAGAAGTTCCAGTCTTCTTCGTTATAGAAAGTGATTTCCAGCAGCTTTCTGATGTTATACGGACGCACTTTATCCGGATTAGATATCTTTAATTCATGTTGCAGTACGTCCCATTTTGAGTCCTCAGAACCAAATAACAGTTTTCCATATAGTTATAGTCTCATCTTACGATCATCGTCCCAGAAACCATTAATATTGTATGCTGAGGGAACACTGTATACACACACATATGTATTATTTATGCATTACTAACACAGTGTGTATGTAATATATATATATATATATTTTTTTAGTAGTAGTACAAATAGGCATAAGTCCAGAAAGTAACAACGTATAACCAAAGTTACATTACATACGGATGTACGCAGATAGACATGTAGATCTACTGAGCAAAAAATAAGCAAACAAAATAAACGAAAATATGAAGTCAGAAAACACCCACCAGTCAGACCTTACCCCCATTTCGTCAGACAGCGGTTTTCTTTGGGGTCAAATATGTACAGAGCCAGAAATTAGGAAGTAGAATTTCGAGCGCCTCGCAAATATCCTTTATGCTTAACAGCATACCTCGGCTTCCCCCTATTACTTCATCTCTGCTATTATTCCTTAATATTATATATAAACGAGTCAGTATGAACGAGTCAGAAGTTTGCCTGATCGATACCACAGCTGTGGGCAGAAATTCAAGAACCAGTCTCTTAAAGGGGTTGTCGCACTACATCGATTCATCATCTCAGCCCTATTTTCTCTTTTTTATTGGCCACTACCGACCTGCAGTGAGGACATCAGATCTGTACCTATAGAGACCAGCACTGGCAGCCTATCAGGAGAAAGCAAACAGGTCTGTAGCTATAGCGACCTGAGAAGCTGATGCAGCCCATACAAGAGGGGATATCTCAGAATAGGCAGGACACTGTTAATGGACACTTATTGAAAAGTGACTTATTTTTGTAAGATCTTTAACAAAAAGAAATCCTTTTATTTAGTGAGACAACCCCTTTAATCTCGGTCATGGATTCTCTGGCAAATTTGCAACAGATTTCTCTGTCTCAAATAATATAGTTATGTAAACATACCCTTAAAAAAATAGCAAGTTTGAAAAAAATCCTGCCCAAAACATCAATGAGTGGAAAAAGTGCTGGATTATCAAATATTCCTGGTCACCAGAAGAAAATGGAAAAACTAAAATCTTTTTAAAAGAAACAAAAAAAAAAAAAAAATAAAAAAAATATAAAATAGAGACAAAAAAAACCTGATGCTATAGCGTCTCCATACTCAAACCCATGCAGGCTTGTGCTAGAAACAAGTGTGGAGATATAGTGATTATACACTGAAAATATATTATATATAAAAATAGAAAAAAAGGCAGCACTAAAAAAAATTAAAAAAATTCCCAGTGGGGTGCCAGCAATGTTGTTCTCGTCAGAGTCCACAAAAAATATAAAGAGAAAATGCAGCACCCCAGTTTAAAGTAAAAAAAAATTACTTTTTTCCCGCTGTCCACCAGGGCAACGTTTGGGCTACAAATAGCTTTTTCAAGCAAAACCATAGTAGGTGGTCCAAAATATTTTTAAAGGGGGAGCAATTACAAATGCAAATCATTCATTAATCAGTGTAATGTGTCACATCAAAAAACATCCAGTGATCACTGGATGTTTTTTTGATGTGACATTTATTATGAAATGTTTTACTATACACAACTTTTTGCATAATGTTTACACTGTTAACGAATGATTTGCATTTTTAATTGCTCACCCCCTTTAATATGTGTACCACCTACATGGTTGCTTTAAAAAGGCTATTTGTAGCCGAAAACGTTGCCCTGTGGACATGTGGAAAAAATATTTTTTTTCACTTTAAATGGGTGCTGCATTTTCTCTCTCTCTTCTCTTCTATATTTTATATTAATATATATATATATATTTATAATATATATTTAATATTATATATTTATATTTATATTAATCCATATATACATATATACCGTTGGCTATTGCTCATTGTACTTATTGGCAAAGCTTTTTTGTAGTCTGCCGTTTACTAGGCAAGGCTAAGCAGCGTTAATGAACAAAGGAGACGCTTGGGAGATGTCTTCATGTGAAATGTGACACAGCAATGTTTAACAGCTCAGTAGTTTGGAAAAGTAGGAATGTACCCCAAATTTCCCCTCAGGAAAAGCAGTTAGTAATAATCGGGGGGAGAGAGCGCCGGACTCTTATCTCCCCGCTGCACGTGCTGCATACAACAATACCGCACACCGCCCATTACACGTCGCGTATAAAACACAAAAACACCCAACACAAAGACCTAAACTCTATTGTCCGACACTGCCACATGCACAAACTTCATAGTAAAGAGTTGCAGTTTCCGCCAAGAAAGGACACGGCAAAATGCACGCC